>ML816249.1:77549-88267 GCA_009831015.1 Picea engelmannii | reverse complement strand
ATGTCTGGATGAGAGTCTTCGTCCAGACCCTGGATGGCGAGGTTAGGAAATGGTTTAGAGGACTGGCCCCCAGATCCATTGCTGGAATTGAAGCTCTGGATAGTGTTTTCCTGAGGCAATGGGGAGACAGGAAGGATTATATGTATTACATGATAGAGTTTGGGGCTCTGAAGAAAATGGATGGAGATTCTGTCTTTGACTTCTCCAAAAGATTCAATAAAATGTATAACAAGATTCCTGCAGAGATAAAACCCTCAGAAGCCTCTGCCCAAATTTCCTATGCTAGTGCATTTGACCCTGATTTATGTCTTTTGTTAAGAGAAAGAAGAGCCACCTCCTTGTCTCAAATGCAAGACGTGGTTGTAGAGGTGGAATCTAATATATTGGCAGCTGACAGACTGAGGAACAAGGCCGACGCAGATAGAAGAAAGGGAAAATCCGAAGCCTCAATTTCTGGTACATTGGTGCCCCACCCTCAGGTGGATGAATTGACCAGGATGGTGAAGTCTCTGTCTGTGGAGATGGAGAGGATAAGGGTGGAAGGGAGAAAAGCATACAAAGGTCCCCAAAAGTCCGAAAAGGGAGGAGGGTTCAGAAGGCCAAATAATATTGCTCCCCCAACTATGCATAGGGAGATAGGAAGAGACAGTGACAACCAAAGAATTCAGGCTCCCTTTCAAAACAATTTTGTGGCCGATGAAGAAGAAGGGGAGACAGACGAGCCTAAGCCTAAAATCCACTGCTTATAAGTCACTCCTCCTTTCCCTCATCTGACTCAATCATCATACGAGGAGTCTCTCATGAACAGTCAGCTGAATGAATTGAGCAAGGGAGACAAAACTAGTGGCGGCCGAGGAAGGTATAACCTGAGGTCCGACAAAAAGACAACAACACCTTATATTCCTGAGCAGTCTACCAGAGTAGAGAAACCTGCTAATGAAGTAGAAGATGGTCACAGAGGTAAGAAGGCTCAACCCCTCCCTCCTATTGTCCACAATCATGTTCCTGAAATAAGAGAAATTGTAAAGCTTACATCTTCTTTTAATTTCGAGCATGAGATTCAAAAGATCAGAATCCCTGTGCCCCTCACCGAGCTAATCAAACACGAAGAATTCAAAAAATTCTTCTCTAAGATTTTGAAATCTGAAGCCTCATGCCCTCCCACAGACTTCATAAACCTCCAAGATGAGAGGCCAACAATTGTCCTAGGTCCTATGGTAGAGGATAGAGATGATTCATCACCTCCCTTCTACACATCCCTGAACATACATGATAAAGTGTTGCACAATTTCTTAATGGATTCAGGGGCCTCTCACAACCTCATGCCCAAAACCGTCATGGAAGAGCTAGGACTAGAAGTCACCCGAGCCTATCATGACCTCTATTCTTTTGACTCCAGAAGAGTTCAGTGTTTGGGAGTCATCAAAGACCTGGTAGTTTCCTTGTTTCAGTTGCCCATGAAGAGTATGGTCATGGATATCATGGTAGCTGATGTTCCCCCCAAGTTTGGCATGTTGTTGTCAAGATCTTGGATTAAGAGACTTGGAGGGATGTTACAGATGGATCTCACATATGCCACCATTCCAGTCTTTGGACGGGTACATAGGAGATTGTACAGAGAATCCCAGCTAGCCTACATAGTCAGTGACGAAGCGAACCCCACTAATCACCCCATCTTTTCACTTGACACTGACTTAGGGTCTAGCTTGTTACAGGTCACTGAGACTCCTGAGGCCCCCTTTCAAATCAGAAAACAACCCATTCTCAATCAGGACATGCCTCCTCCAACCACCTCTGTTTGGAAGATGTTCTTTGATGGAGCTTCTTCCATTATGGGTGCAAGTGTCGGGGTAGTACTCGTGTCCCCTTGTCAAGAGACCATATCCCTGTCATACAAGCTGGAATTCGAAGTCACCAACAATGTGGCAGAGTATGAAGCTCTGGTTCTGGGGTTAAGAGCTGCAAAAGAGATGGGAATAAGGGATATGGATGTGTTTGGAGATGTAGAATTGATTGTCCAGCAGGTCAAAAACGTTTATCAGGCAAAGCATCCTCGACTCAAGAATTACAGGAACATGGTATGGGAACTAGTTGATAATTTCTTCTTGGCTTTTAACATCTCTTTCATTCCAAGGGAAGGAAATGCTCCAGCCGACTTTTTAGCCTTCACCACTCCTTGGGGCACATTCATGTATGCCAAAATGCCTTTTGGGTTGATGAATGCAGGAGACACATTTCAACGAGCCATGGACATAGCCTTCATCGGGGAGAAAGACAAGTTTGTGGTGATCTACCTAGATGACATAACAGTCTTCTCCAAGACTGATAAAGAGCACCGCTGCCACTTGAAGAAGGTTTTCCTGAAATGTCGGAGGTATGGCCTATCCTTAAACCCCAAGAATTCATTGTTTTATATGAAGGAGGGGAAGCTATTGGGCCATATAGTATTAGCGGAGGGGGTGAGAATTGATCCTAACAGGGTGGAAGCAATTCAGACCCTGTCACTTCCCAGATCGAAGAAAGAGGTTCAGACATTTTTGGGGAGGATTAATTTTCTGAGGAGATTCGTCTCAAATTTTTCCGAGCTGGTGAGACACATCACGGCCATGCTCAGAAAGGGAAATGAGGTAAAATGGACCTCTAAACCCAGAGAATCTTTTGTCCAAATAAAGAAGGCGTTGACTGAGGCACCTGTGCTAATCAGTCCCAATTATTCCAAAGATTTTCTGATATTTTATTTTGCTTCTTGTGATACAGTAGCAGCAGTGTTGTTGCAGAAAAATGATCAAGGGAAAGAGAAACCTTATGCCTTCTACAACAAGGCATTGAGAGACGCAGAACTCTGGTACGAGATCATGGAGAAGTAGGCCTATGCCCTAGTGAAGGCCCTTAAGGCTTTCAGAGTCTATGTCTTGCACTCAAAGATCACTGCATATGTCCCTTCAACCTCTGTGAAGGACATTCTTATACAGCCTACATAGACGGGAGGAGAGGTAAATGGATCGCCAAGATCCTAGAGTTTGATCTGGAGATTAAGCCCACCAAGTTGATAAAAGGGCAAGGTTTGGCTAAGTTGCTGGCTGAATCCAATTGCAAGGCTTTGGGAATTAACTTCATCAATGAGAAAGATGAGCCATCCAATAACCATTTACAGGGTTCCCTATCACTAGCATCATGCCCCTGGTACAAAGATATCTTGTATTTTCTGCAAGAATTAAAGCCCCCTGATGGATTGGGAAAAAGTAAGGCCAGATATTTAAAACTCAAAGCATTCAGATACTGCCTTGTTGACCAAACCTCGTATTGGAAAGACCCTTTGGGGGTATTACTAAGGTTTTTTGACCCACAGCAAGCCCAGAAGGTTATGTTTGATTTCCATAGTGGTCTCTATGGAGGTCATCATTTTTGGAAGACCACAGCTCACAAGATCCTCCGAGCTGGGTTTTACTGGCCCACCCTATTTCCTGATGTCTGCAGAGAAATCATAGCTTGCATCAAATGCCAGAAGTTCTCAAGAAAGAAGCAACTCAAATATCTGCCATTAAAGCCTATAGTAGTTTCAACACCCTTTCAGCAGTGGGGATTGGACTTTGTCGGAGAAATTCATCCTCCCTCAAGTGGCCAGCACAGATGGATTCTGACTGCGACTGACTATTTCACCAAATGGATAGAAGTTGTCCCTACCAGAAGCACTTCTCACAAAGTGATCATCAACTTCCTGGAATATATCATAGCTAGGTTTGGCTGCCCTAGCAAAATTGTCACTGACAATGCCTCCCCATTTCGGTCTAAGCCTCTGGTCAAGTTTTGTGAACAATTCGGGATTTCACTACTTCACTCTACTCCCTATTATCCTCGGGGAAACGGACTGGCAGAGTCCTCCAATAAAAGTCTGATCAAGCTCATTAAGAATCTACTGGAGGACAATAAAAGGGCCTGGGACTCAAAGCTCAAATTTTCTCTTTGAGCTGATCGGGTGACGGCCAAGAAATCCCTGGGCATCTCACCTTTCCAACTTGTTTACGGAATAGAGGTCGTTTTTCCCACCCAGCTTGCCTTATCTGTGGAAAATTTCCTCCGGGAATTTGAACAAGAACCTAACCATGTGGTCAGAAGGATTCATCATATGGTGGAATTGCAGCAGATCAGAGAACAGGTCATGAACAGGGCCTACAATCATCAACAGAAGATCAAGCAGGCTTTTGACAACAAGAGCATAAAGAAAGAATTTGATCAGGGTGATCTGGTGCTCAAATGGGATGCACCCAGGAAGGAAAAGGGAAAACACGGTAAATTTGATGCCCTTTGGTTCGGGCCTTTCAATATCCTTGAAGTATTTTCAAACAACACTTACAGGTTGCAAGATCTGGAAGGCAAAGAAGTTTTCAATGGCCCAGTAAATGGGCATTTCTTAAAAAAATGTTTTCTGTGAGCCACAGTCGGCTCTTTTTGTTTTGTTTTGTAAATATTGTTTTTGTTTTCGACCTAATAAATGACTCCATATCCCAACAAGCAAAGGCACTGAATCTGCAAAAGAGTTCTTAGAGCATCACCGGGAGGACTCTATCCCCCATGGAGCTAAATGTTAGCGATATTTCTGGTAATGGGGTAAAATGGGAAAGTATGGGTTTAAAACCCACTTGTCCTAAGTTTTGAGTGTTAATACGCCCATGGTAAGCGACAAGCAAGTCCGAGCGGCAGCGATTCGTGCGCCTGGATCAACGGTGCATATGGGATTCCGGACCCCCCCCACCTTTCTATCTTTAAGCGGAGGGAGGGGTTCGGAATTGGGGGCGCATATTTTGAGCGGTCCAGATCAGCACGCACGGATCAACGGCGATAAAGGCAATTCTGGACCCCCCCTGCCTTTCTACCTTTAAGCAAAGGGGGGGGGGTTTGGAATCGGGGGTGCATCTCTTCAGCGGTCCAGATCAGCGCACCCGGATCAACGGGGCTTGGACAGTCCCACCCTTCTCAACTGCCCTTCTTTTAACTCATGTGGGCCCTCCTTCCCTTTTGTGTCGTCTTTTTACCATCCTTCCCCTTTTCCATATGTTCCCTTCTTGTCCGTGCGATGGGACTCGCTCCCTTTAGCCCTTTCCTCATCCTCCGACGTCTGTCCATCTCTCCCCCTCCTGGTCCATGTGGTCCTTCTCCCATCTCATCATCCACACATTGACTTCCATGTGTCCTGCTCTTTCCACGTCAGTCTCTTGCTAAAAGAAAGCCCACCATATCTCGTCTCCTACCCCCTTCCACCTGTTGACCTCCGCCATGTGTTTTCCTTTGACATCTCTCTCGCACCTCGTCGCTTCATACCACGCCCTCATGGGGCTGGTGCCACCACTCTTGTCATGCGCCCCCTTCCTTCACGCTAGCCTCCACGCCTATTTGTCAAGACATTCAGTTATTCTAGGTGGCAGCGCGAGGAGTCTTTCGCGTCCCAAAATGCTGAGTTGGTCGGGTCGTCCTCAATCCCCATGAAGCAGTTATTGAGGAGGTTGGTGGTGGTTAGACATCGTCTCCGCCATAATGGGAAAGTCTGGTAATGAATTAAAGGCACGTTGTTTTGCCGATGAAACTGTCAGAAGATCGATCACATCTGCCATAAGTTGCATGACCATTCAAAGATTGCAGGTGCAGGTTGTCAGAAGCCATGCAGACGCAAAGTTGTTAATGCAACGTCTCGATTTTGTTGCGGTTGCTGTTTTGAGTATATGTAGGCGTTTTCGCCATTTTTGTATCTATCGATGGTAGAGCAAAGCTCCCGACTGTAAAATTTTAACAACCATTCTGGTTTCTGGGTTATGCATCTGTATCTGGGATTTCTTGTTTTATGACAAGAAGTTTTCTTATTCTGTCTATGTTTTCGTCTCATATCAGGGAGTTCATGATCCAATGATTCGCTTGAATTGTTGCAGTTTTGTTATGATAAAGTATTTGTTGTTACATTACTGTATTCTCTGGTCTTCTGTGTTTGAATGCAAGAGGATCTTGCGTTTAGGCGCCTTCTTCTCCAGTCTGTTAGAAACCTGATGTTTTCGACAGACCTTTGCACTCTTCTCGTACAAGTCTTCCCACTGCTCACCCTTTATTACAACTCACTATTTGAAGTTTATCTAAGACCCCATTTACCCATGCATGCCTGGCCTAGTTTCAGAGTTGAGACGATATCGTTCTGAGTTTTCTTCCATTTGATCATCCCTTTAAACAAATCGTGACATTAAAATGATGGGTGTCAGGCTCATCTCCTGCAAGCAATCCAGGAGTGACTTCTGACGCTAACAAGTAGACAATCAGAATCACTTCTAAAATTGATGGTCTCCATTAAATTCTCATGTTCAGAGTAAGGAAAGAATTAGTGTACCTTTGATGAGTTCTTACTTGGCATTGTTTGTAGTTAGAGGTTTGTACCAACAACCAAGTTCATAAATTGGTATAGAAATTTAATGGGTTTATAATGTTAAAATACATAACCACCTTTTTTATGTGTTCTTTCATCCCATGTAAGATATTCTCCTTTAATAACCATTGACACAATCTAAAATTCAATGAATTCAGAGTTTGTTACTGATCACATGAGGGTCTGCTTTCCCTCTAAGCAACATGCCAAAAAATAATCAGTGCCCCATTCATTATCTCTCTAGGAAACCACTATGAATATGTTCCCTGTGAAAAATGGAGTGACAACATGTGAGTCCACATTGATGCTATTTATTCAAAATTTAATAGAAGGTTTCAACAAACCTGGAAGTACGAGATCCGATACATGATCGTAATCTACTGAAATACTTGATTGTTCCTCCTCCAACTAGGATAATTCTATAGTTATACGTTGACCAATGGGGAGTGATACACAATCCAATCTATCAACCTAGTCTATCGATTCAAAACCATCCCATTCATTACTACTCATGGATCATAGAAGAAACATAGTTTTCTCATCCATACTTCAACCATTTCATTGTCTAATTCTCTAAATGAATGGAATCCACAAGTTCCCTCGATTTTTTTTCATTCATACCACTGTGATCGATCTACATCGACCACCTCCAAAAACTATGTGTACATGTCCTTTCCCATGTGATTGGTCTTCATGGGTTATTTTTCCCTCTCCCATTACTGAAGAACACCATTCAATCATGGATTTCACATATCGAATGATGCAAGTAATTGTGAAATTCATTTCTTTCCTATGTAACGCTCTTTTTATGCATGCACATGCTCCACCATGATCCCCTTTCTCGTGGCTGGACTCAAAATAGTTCCAAATGTGTGGTACCTGGATTTGTTTGTGAAACATACACAACCATTGAAATACACAAGAATTTTTTAACTGGCCCGTACAACCATATAACCAAATCCAATGTTGATCCATCTGTATGTTATTCTCCTTAAGGTTATTTTAAAACAACTGAAATCAATGTTGTGCGTAGGCCAAGTGATGGCATCAATCATTGCTTATGTAGAAGTTACACTCCTTCAATATAACTCTATTTTCTTTGTTAGTATTAGGCCCATGGATGTATGTGATATGGACCATTATGCTGACCTTATCTGAGTGATAATATTGGATTTGAATCTCATTTTGCAGTTGAAGGGTCTCATTTTGCAGTTGAAGGGTGTATTTCTCTACAAAATAAACCATTGATAACACATTACCAATGGGAAATGTATCTCCACATATTCTAAAATGCTCATCCTTCCATCGATCCATATATACATGCTAAACATAATGTCATGTATTTTTGATGAAGTACTTCATGAAGTCGCATTCTTGTACTTGGGAAGTCACCAATTGTATCTTTTTTCTTTCTTGTTCTCCATCAATATCATATGCGACAAATTTAAAGCTTTGCAAGGAAACATCCTTCCTCCTCAATTCATGCTCAATGTTTACATGGATGCACTTGCTCAGTAATTTCATTCCACTACACCTACGGCATGTCCCATCTAAGAAATATTTTTGAGAAAATTTACAACACTGTGGTATTGTACACAAGTTGTTGTGAATAAAGTCTCTAGATGATGACGACGAGAATATAATTGAGCATTCCAACAAAAGGGTAATATGAAAAAAATGATGTGTGTGTGTGTGTGTGTGTGTGTGTGTGTGTGTCATAATAATAACCATACTCAATGTGATATCTACAACAACATGTGTTACCAATTGTGTTTATTTGAACATACCAAGGCTTCCATTTATGGAAATATCTTTGGCCCAAGTTAAGTGCACTATGTATTGTCCTGAATCTATCATACAATTCTATCTATGTAATGTCAAGAATTTTTTTAATATGGTGTTCACGATCCCTAGATCCCATTCTCAATTTTAGTACATCTTTTCGATTGGGAGAAGGTCTAGTGTTCTCATGCCAAAAATAGTGTACTAGTCTCCTAAGTGCTTCAATTAACTTCATGTCAGAACGAGGTAGCCTACAATTTAAGGCCCAAAAGTCTATTGGGCCACCTGTGGCGACGATGTCTCATCTATGAGAATACTTTCTAAGGGTTTTGAAACTGCATTTCATGAGGTGTGAGGTTTTTTGTATCAAACGATGTTTTCTTGTTATATTGCTAATAATTTATTGTTAAAAGACACATCAGGATACATTGCGGTCTCTAGAACGAGATTTATTACCAATTCTTTGAAAATAATCTACAAGGTTCCTGAAAATATGATGACTTGTTTCTAAACTTTTGACTATTTTAATTCCTAAAATTCTCCTAACAATAGTCAAACTTCTAGATTTTACCACAACAAAAAATAATTGACATTTAGTAGCATCGGATTTTGGTTCAATATATTCTTTAATTATTTTATAAGAATGATAATTAATAGTACATTTAGGTAACTTACCTTCAAGTAATTATAGACCAATTTCATTGACCTGAATGTGTTTAGGAGTTATTCGCTGCACAATGCTCGATATATATAGGGATGATGAACCCCTATTTTGGCACTCTTGACCTCCCTACTGTGGAGTTAACAATGTTGTAGTTATTTCCCCTTCAATCACTGGTGGCTAAAATCTGGGAGGAGAGTGGACATGGGATTGACTAGTTTCTGTAACGTTTGATTTTTGAACAAGAGGTTGCACCACAATGTTGTACACCAGTTGCCTCTCTAATTAATTCTATTGTATAATCAGCTTCAAGAAAATCCTCTATCATCTGGTCATCCAAAAAAAGTTGTCTTGATGAGATATTTGATGGATTGGTTTGTAATGAACTCTTGTGCTTTTCTTGTGGTGATGGATGAGAAACAATATCAACATCTATTCCACTATAAATTGGATTTTCTTCTTCTGAAATCCTACACTTTGACATATATAATTTTTTTATTTTCTCTTTCTTCTTCTACCTTTTTGATCAGTTTCTCTTTTCTCGAGGAATTTCTTTCTCAAATACATCAATTCCCCATGTTTAAAGAGAAAAAATGGATTCCAAACACCCCATCAAAAATTTGTCTTGGTATTACACAATAAGGCACAACTAACAATTCCAATTCCAAGTGGAAAAATTTGTCTTTGTATTACAAAATAATACACAACTAATAGTTCCAATCACAATTGGACAAATTTGTCTTGGTATTACATAATAATACAAATAATAATTCCAATTCCAATTGGATAAATTTGTCTTGGTATTACACAACTAACCATTCCAATTGGACATTTGTTTCTTCCAATTCCAAGAAGACACAAGAAAACAAAAAAAACAATTCCAATTGGAAAAAAAATTCTTCCAATTCTAAGAAGACACAAAAAAACAATTCCAATTCCACTTGGACAACTTTTTCATCCAATTCTTCCCACAATGGTCTTACAATAGCACAAAATTGTCTATGAATCAAACAACAATACTAAAATAAGAAAAACCTATCTGTGTGTGTTATGTTTCTGTGAAGATGTAGGGAAATATTTGTTGGGCTTGAGGTAGATGAGGTAGTGGAGTGCGCTTAGCACAAAAAAATGATCAACATGAATGTTCATGTGTTCCTCGAATTCATGTGCATTCTAGGAACGTGCAAGCACTCATGATGGGCATAAACGAGCAATGACTACAATTCTATCAAGTCACAAGATCATGTGTGCACTCTTAATGAAACAAATATAGCATTTATTATAGACCAAAAATATTTATGAATAAATATGTATAGGGGTATGGGGACAATTAGAACCTAACGGGTTAGGATTGAAAGTGTTTTCAAGCATAGAGAAATTTTTAGAGCACCAATATCTGGGTGATGTGGGTGTAAGGATTGTGGGGCCTTTAACAAGAGGTATATGCATAGTGCACTCAGGGATCGAGTGTGGATGGGGTTAAGAGTTGAGTATAGGTTATGTCGAGGATTAGATGGAGCTAGGCAAGTCTAGTTCATGGTCTAAATCTAGCTATGTCTCTGTGTCATGGTCTAAGTCATGGTTTAGGTCCATGTCATGGTCTACATCAGGGTCATCGTATAGATATAGGTCATGGTATAGGTATTTACATGTCTAGGTATTGTTTTTCTAGGACTAAGTCTAAGTCTTGGCATGTCTATGTAAAGGCCATTTATTTCCTTGTGATGTAGGATGGGGGGGGGGTGCAGAGAGAGGAATAAAGAGAGTGTGATAGGGGGAGAGGCAAAGAAAAAGAGAGTGAGAGAGAGTGAGTGACATGGAGATAGAGAGGGGGGGTAGAGAGAGGGAGAGTGAGAGGAAAAGGGGAAAAAT
>ML816248.1:39958-73483 GCA_009831015.1 Picea engelmannii | reverse complement strand
GAGTTCACCTTTCTTTGTATTTGCATTTCATAACTGAGAATAAAATATCAAGGGATATTCCTCACTTTTTGGATGGATTTTCCCATATTGGGTGTCTTGTATTCATTGTGTGGATGGTGTGGTATTTGTTTTAACTTCTTTTATTTCAATGTTGTCTTATTTTGATAGTATTTTGTGAACCAAGATAGTAATATTAAATTTGAATCATAAATAAAACATTTTATAAAGTAGAGACTGTAGAAACTTATAATATCTATTGTGACAAATTGTTCCAGTGGAAAATTTACAGATAAAAATCTTATTCTCCGCTTCTCATCAACATATTTTTTTACCAGCTAGATTTCATATGAATCCACTAATATTTTCATTACTACATAATTGATTTTATTGATTGCATTTTATTAATTGCTCCAGTGACTTACATTTGAACAATCACACTAACCCAGGGACTATTGACATGTGGAACAACACTTCATTTGGTATCGATTTTCCAATGACATCATTGTGAAAATGTGATTCTTGACATTTTGGACATTTTTCATATCCTTTATATTTACATATATAGAATGCAATATTTAGGGTATGCATGAATGGAATTATAGACAACCCCTAGATGTTTGATTATTGTGTATGCTTCCTTAGTAGTTTTGGAATACTATTTTCTTTGGCAACAACTTCTCATGTAATGCATTGTTGATACAAATACAAGAATATGCATTATTATTGTATTTCCAATTACTATGGAATATTTTATATATGATTAGGTATATAATGTACAAGCACAAGATAACTAACATGAAAGACAAGAGGCTCCCTCGTATTACTTCAAATTCTAGTCAAAGTGACTGATCTAGGAGGATCTTGAAATGCTCAAATATCAAAGTTATCCAATGCTCAAGAAAACTACACCATCGTGAAGTGCTCGTCGCAAGATTTCCGGAGGTGTAAATGGATCATAAATCCGACATCGTATGACGAAGCTATGTTGTTCTGAAGTTCTACACAAAGATGGAAAAATTCAATAGTTAAAGGGTGACGTGGCATGCTCAGAGACTGACACGTGGAAGCTGACAAAGTGGTGACGTGGTAGGTATAATTGGCAGAGTTGACACTTGGCAGGTTTAAGTTGGTGCCCTTGGCAGGTTCTCAGTTGGTCCATTTGGCAGGTTCTGATGGTGGCATGTGGGCCAATCCCACGATGACATGTGGACCAATCTAGTGGTGCCACATGGCACTCTACGAATGGTCAAGTTGACAGTGGTCAAAAGTTGTTGTCTATCCACCAGGGAAAAGACTCAAGCTCATGACCTCCTAGGTTTGAAACTCATGCCCAACCGATCAGGTTATTTCTTACTAAGAATATAGCATGTTTTATTGATAAAGCTAAGGTTCGGGATCATTGGCACATAAAAAGGCACCAAGGAGAGTCGATCCTGTGACCTCCTCAGGAGCCCATATCTTGTGGAATCTGCGCTAACCAAAAGACCAAGGCCATGGATTTTGAAGTCCAATAAATGATAATCTATTTTCCATTAAAAAATGGATATCATATGCTTTTAAAAAGGGGCACGGATCATATGGAAGTGGGTTATGATATTTAGTTATTATATGGTTATTTTTAAACCATATATAATATTCTTTAAGCCCATTTAAAAAGGGATGAAGCCCTCTAGAGTGGATCAAAGAGATATTTGGGATATTTTTTGGGATATGGTTGTAAATCCCATAAAATTTTGAGTGCATTTAAGTGTGAATTTGGCTCTTTTGCTATTTAAGCAATGACATTTTTCCAATGTAAGGGGGAATTTTTGTAAAGACTATTGAGCCTCTTTGAGAGAAAAGCAGATTTGTTTATGGAGATCATGTATGCAACAAATTAGAGAGATTTTGTAGCATATTGCAAGCTTCTTATTGATGTAATGAGCATTTGGAGAGAGCAATAAAGAGGCCACCGCTAGAAGTGGGACCCTGAGATGTAGCCATCCATGGGTGAACTCCATTAACAATCGTGTCCATTTCTCTCTTGTTTATTTCTGCTGCTATTATCATTATTATACAATTTCTATTCTTCTTTAAATTTCACACTTCATAATTGTTGTTCCACAACAATTTGTAAAGTTTATGTGTTTCACATTCTTATCGATCCAATGCATAAAGTACATAAACTTAACTTGCAAAGTTTGTCAATAAAACCTTCTCACATTCAGATCAAGTTTTAGGTATCAAAGCATTTGGTTTTGAATGTTTGTGAAGAATTGCAAGCATTGGATGCTCATCATAGCCAAAATCAAGCGAGGAGAAGGGCAACTTGAGGCTTTTACTCCAGATATTCAAAGGAGACCTCGTAAATAGGAGATGTATTCACTGAGGAATCTAGGTCCTTATTCGTCTGAGGATGATTTCTTAGAGGATTTTCAATTGATGAAAGACATGATAGAGGAACTTTACCAGGAAAGAGGACAAGGAAGAATTCCAAGAATTCCAAAGGTTGGAGAAGGTGAATCTTCAGTGAGAGAAGGAGGAGGAGTTGGAGGTGTTGGACCTTCAGAACCTTCTTCCCCTTCATCCTCATCATCTACAAGTGAAGCAATTGTACATTCTTCCAAGGATAAGCAACATAAAAAAAGTCATCATTATTTTGATATGCCTTTATTAAAGCTTGATGTAAAATTTGAATTACCCACTTATGATGGTGAATTAAATGTAGAAAATCTAGATAATTGGGTTAGAAAACTTGAAGTCTATTGCAGGATACACAGGATTGTTGATAATGAAACAATGATCCAACTTGCTAGTCTCAAATTGGGAGGCACAAATCTCATATGGTGGATAAGAAAAACTAAATATGATCTTAGGAAAAGTGGTAAAATTATTTCTTCTTGGAATGATTTTGTAATTGCATTAAGAAGACACTTTTATCCCTTAGCTTACATGCAACAAGCTATGATGGACTGACAATCATTAAGGAAAAGAAAAGGTCAGAGTGTACAAGAGTATACTCAATAATTTCATAAGAAAGAATTGATATTGGGTATTCCTTTATATACAGAAGAAACACTTCTTAAATATATTGGTGGTCTGCACTCTTATCTCAAGCATACTATTCTTATGTTAAATCCTTCTAACTTTGACGAAGTGTGTGTACAAGCCATCCACATTGAATCAGGGAAAATGAATGTTGGTGATAGTTTTTCTACAGATTCCTTACAAGGAAAGAATTCATGTAAAGGCAAAGGGAAAGAGAAGAAGACAACCAAATCAAAGAAGGAGAAGCCTACTTGTAAGCATTACAAGAAGGAAGGCCATGATGAAGATAATTGTTGGATCTTACATCCTGAGTTGAAGCCAAATAAGTATGCCAATAAAGGGAGAAAGAATACCACAACTACACCAGTTCAAGAGGATCTGGGATCAGACTCAGGTGATGAGACTAAAATTATAGCTATGGCAATCTGAGGTATAACTTCTGTTGCAAGTACTAGCTCTTCTAATTCAAATGTTGTAAATGATGAGTATAAAAGGAATGAACTTTTCCACATAAGGGTCATAACAAATCATGTTAAAGTTGATACTCTTGTAGACAATGGATCACAAGCCAATCTAATCAGTTAAAAGGTTGTAAAGAATTTGGGACTTGAAACTAAGCCACATCGTAGACCATATCCATTGGTATGGATATGTGGCAATAATAATTTTCAAGTAACCAAACAATGTAAAATTAATTTTGCAATCACTTCTAAGTATGTTGATGAAGTAGAGCTTGATATAGTTCCACTGGACATATGTGGAATTTTACAAGGACCGCATAAATTTATGATAGAAAATCCATCTTCTACAGGGAGGAAAACAAATATTTCTTCAAGAAAGATGGAATTGAGTACATTGTTCATGCTCATCGCATGAAAACTGACAGGTATTTTGCAAATACAGGGCAGTTAAAAAAAATGGTAAATGCGAGAAAGAGTTTAACACTTATGTCCCTAACAAATCAGAAAGAAAGTGATGCCAATCATGAAAAGTTTAAGTATATTTCTAACAATCATGAAGTGTCACAAGAAGTACAACATGAGGCTCATATGCATCGATTTGTTATTGTTCCTGATCAGAAGACAAAGCATGTTTTTTCATTCTCATTTTCATATTCTGTATTGTTGCTTAGTTTGTTGCTAGTCAGTGGTGTATGGATGGTAATTTTGACGCAGAATGTAAATGATTGTGCAATGGATGGGACGATGACTTGGATGAAAACTGCTATCACATTTTTCATGTTTGTTGTGGTCAGTCGGGTGATTATTGTCCAGGAAGAAGGATGGATGATACAAGACAAGTGTGGAGGTAGTACCCTCACTTCCTTCCTAAGTAAAACCAGACTTTTGATGGTCCAAAAGATTTCAGTGGGAGGTTTGATCTAGGAGGATCCTGTAATGATAAAAAATCACAGTTCTCCAATGCTCAAGAAAACTACACCATCATGAAGTGTGCATCGCAAGCTTTCCGACGGTGTAAAAAGATTGTAAATCTGAAGTTTTGCACAAACAAGGAAAAATTCAACAGTCAAAGGGTGACATGGCATGCTTAGAGACTAACACATGACAACTGACAAAGTGGTGACATGGAAGACACAGTTGGCAAAGTTAACACTTGGCATGTTTCGGCTGGTGCAATTGGCAGGTTCCTAGTTGGTCCATTTGGTAGGTTCTAGTGGTGGCACGTGGTCCAATCCCATGATGAAATGTGGACCAATCCAGTGGTGCCTCATGGCACTCTGGGATTGGTCAATTTGATAGTGGTTAAAGGTTTGTTGTCTATCCACCAGGAAATATACTTGACCTCATGACCTCCTAGGTCCGAAACTCGTGCCCAACCGATCGAGATATCGTGATCCTTGGTAAAGAATATAGAATGTTTTATTGATAAAGCTAAGGTTCAGGATCATTGGCACATAAAAAGGTGCCAAGGAGGGTCGATCCTGCGACCTCCTCGGGTGTCCATATCTTGTGGAATCTACGCTAACTAAAAGACCAAGGCCATGGCTTGTGAAGTCCAATAAATGATAATCTATTTTCCATTAAAAAATGGATATCATATGCTTTTAAAAAGGGGCACAAATCTCATATGGAAGTGGTTTATGATATTTAGTTATTATATGGTTATTTTTAAACCATATATGATATTCTTTAAGCCCATTTAAAAAGGGATGAATCCTTCTAATGTGGATCAAAGAGATATTTGGGATATTTTGAGATATTTTGGGGGATATGGTTCTAAACCATAAATTTGTAAATCCCATAAAATTTTGAGTGCATTTAAGTGTGAATTTGGTTCTTTTGCTATTTAAGCAATGACATTTTTCAAATGTAATGGGGAATTTTTGTAAAGGCTATTGAGCCTCTTTGAGAGCAGAGAAGATTTTTTTATGGAGATCATGTATGCAACAAATTAGAGAGCTTTGGCAGTAGATTGCAAGCTTCTTATTGATGTAATGAGTATTTGGAGAGAGAAATAAAGCAATCATCACTGGAAGCGGGATGCAGAGACATAGCCATCATTGGGTGAACTCCATTAACAATCGTGTATATTTTTCTCTTGTTTATTTTTGCTGCTATTCTCCTTATTCTACAATTACTATTCTTCTTTAAATTCCGCACTTCATAATTGCTATTCCGCAACAATTTGTAAAGTTTATGTGTTTTTGACATTATTATCGATCTAGTGCATAAAGTACATAAACTTAACTTGAAAAGTTTGTCAGTAAAACCTTCTCACATTCAGATCAAGTTTTAGGCATCATAGCATTTGGTTTTGAAGGTTTGACATGAATTGCAAGCATTGGATGCTCACCAGAGCCAAACTCAAGCGAGGAGAAGGCCAACTTGAGGCTTTTACTCCAGAGATTCAAAGGAGACCTTGTAAACAAGAGACGTTTTCACCGAGGAATCTAGGTCCTTATGCATCCGAGGACAATTTCTTCGAGGATTTTCAATTGATGAAAGTCACGGTAGAGGAAATTTACCATGAAAGAGGACAATG
This sequence comes from Picea engelmannii, assembly GCA_009831015.1. NCBI lineage: Eukaryota > Viridiplantae > Streptophyta > Pinopsida > Pinales > Pinaceae > Picea > Picea engelmannii. The sequence goes on along the minus strand of ML816248.1, from coordinate 67,453 downwards.
AAGAATTCCAATAATTCCAAAGGTTGAAGAAGGTGAATCTTCAGTAAGATTAGAAGGAGGAGTTGGATATGGTGGACCTTCAGATCATTCTTCCCCTTCATCCTCTTCATCTACAAGTGAAGCAAGTGTACATTCCTCCAAGGATAAGCAACCTAAAAAAAATTATCATTCTTCTGATATGCCTTTATTAAAGCTTGATGTAAAATTTGAATTACCCACTTATGATGGTGAATTAAATGTATAAAAGCTAGATAATTGGGTTAGACAACTTGAAGTCTATTGCAGGATACAAAGGATTGTTGATGATGAAACAATGATCCAACCTGATAGTCTCAAATTGGGAGGCACAACTCTTATATGGTGGATAAGCAAAACTAAAGATGATCTCAAGAAAAGTGGTAAAATTATTTCTTCTTGGAATGATTTTGTGACTGCATTAAGAAGACAATTTTATCCCTTAGCTTACATGCAACAAGCTATGATGGACTGGCAATCATTAAGGCAAAGAAAGGTTCAGAGTGTACAAGAGTATACTCAAGAATTTCATAAGAAATCATTGATATTGGGTATTCCTTTATATACACAAGAAACACTTATTAAATATATTGGTAGTATGCACTCTTATCTCAAGCATACTATTCTTATGTTAAATCCTTCTAACTTTGATGAAGTGTGTGTACAAGCCATCCACATTGAATCAAGGAAAAGGAATGTCGGTGATAATTTTTCTATAGATCCCTTACAAGGAAAGGATTCAAGCAAATGAAAAGGGAAAGAGAAGAAGACAACCACATCAAAGAAGGAAAAGCCTACTTGTAAGCATTGCAAGAAGGAATGCCATGATGAAGATCATTGTTGGATCTTACATACTGAGTTGAAGCCAAAGAGGTATGTCGATAAAGGGAGAAAGAAGAACATAGTTGCAATAGTTCAAGAGGATCTAAGATTAGACTCAGGTAATGAGACTAAAATTGTAGCTATGGGAATCCGAGGTATAAATTTTGTTGCAAGTACTAGCTCTTCTAATTCAGATTTTGTAAATGATGAGTGTAAAAGGTTGAAATTTTAAACATAAGGGTCATAACAAATCATGTTAAAGTTGATACTCTTGTAGACAATGGATCACAAGCCAATCTAATCAGTGAAGAGGTTATAAAGAATTTGGGACTTGAAACTAAGACACATCATAGACCATATCCATTGGGATGGATATGTGGCGATGATAATTTGCAAGTAACCAAACAATGTGAAATTAAGTTTGCAATCACTTCTAAGTATGTTGATGAAGTATATCTTGATATAATGCCACTGTACATATGTGGAATTGTACTAGGAATCCCATACCTTTATGATAGAAAAAACCATCTTCTATAGGGAGGAAAACAAATATTGCTTCAATAAAGATGGAATTGAGTACATTGTTCGTGTCATTGCATGAAAACTGACCGGTCTTCTACAAATACAGGGAAGTTAAAAAGAATGGTAAATTCAAGCAAGAGTTTAACACTTATGTCTGTAACAAATCATAAAGAAAGTGATGCTAATCATGAAAAGTTCAAGTATATTTATAACAATCATGAAGTGTCACAAGACGTACAAGATGAGGTTCAGATGCATCGATTGGTTATTGTTCCTGCTCAGAAGACAAAGCATGTTTTTTCATTATTGTTTGCATATTCAGTATTGTTGCTTAGTTTGCTGCTAGTCATTGGTGTATGGATGGAAATTGTGACAAAGAACATAAATGATTGTGCAATAGATGGGACGATTACTTTGATGAACAATGCTATCATAATTTTCATGTTTGTTGAGGTCATTCAAGTGATTATTGTCCAAGAAGAAAGGATGGATGATACAGGAAAAGTGGGGAGGTAGTACCCTCACTTCCTTGCTGAGTAAAACCAGAGGTTTGGTGGTCCAAAATCTTCCAGTGGGGAGGTGTGATCTAGGAGGATCCTGAAATGATCAAAAATCAAAGTTCTCCAATTCTCGAGAAAAATACACCATCGTAAAGTTCTTGTCACAAGTTTTCTGACAATGTAAACGGATCGTAAATCCGACATCGTATGACGAATTTATGTTGTTATGAAGTTCTAGACAAACATGGAAAATGTCAACAGTCAAAGGGTGACATGGCATGCTCAGAGAGTGATATGTGGCAGCTAAAAAAGTGGTGATGTGGCAGGCATAGTTGGTAGAGTTGACACTTGGCAGGTTTCGGTAGGTGTGCTTGGCAGGTTCCTGGTTGGTCCATTTGGAAGCTTCTAATGGTGGCACATGGGCCAATCCCACGATGACATGTGGACCAATCTAATGGTGCTACATGGCACTCTAGGATTGGTCAAGTTGACAGTGGTCAATTTTTTTTTGTCTATCCACCAGGCACAAGAATTGACCTCATGACCTCTTAGGTCTGAAACTCGTGCCCAACCGATCGGGCTACCGTGATCCTTGGTAAAGAATATAACATGTTTTATTGATAAATCTAAGGTTCAAGATCATTGGCACATAAAAAGGCGCCAAGGAGGGTCGATCCTGTGACCTCCTCAGGCACCCATATCTTGTGGAATCTGTGCTAACCAAAAGACCAAGGCCATGGCTTTTGAAGTCCAATAAATACTAATCTATTTTCCATTAAAAAATGGATATCATATGCTTTTAAAAAGGGGCACGAATTTCATATGGAAGTGGGTTATGATATTTAGTTATTATATGGTTATTTTTAAACCATATATAATAGTCTGTAAGACCATTTAAAAAGGGAGGAATCCCTCTAAAGTGGATCAAACAGATATTTGGGATATTTTGGGATATTTTTTGGGATATGGTTGTACACCATATATTTGCAAATCCCATAAAATTTTGAGTGCATTGAAGTGTGAATTTGGTTATTTTCCTATTTAAGCAATGTCATTTTTACAATGTAAGGGGAATTTTTGTAAAGGCTATTGAGCCTCATTGAGAGCAGAGCAGATTCATTTATGGAGATCATGTATGCAAAAAATTAGAGATATTTTGCAATAGATTGCAAGCTTCTTATTGATGCAATGAGCATTTGGAAAGATCAATAAAGAGGTCACCACTGGAAGCGGGACCCAGAGACGTGGCCATCATTATGTGAACTTCGTTCACAATCGTGTCTATCTCTCTCTTGTTTATTTTTGCTGCTATTCTCCTTATTCTTCCATTGTATTCTTCTTTAAATTCCACACTTCAAAATTGTTATGCCGCAATAATTTGTAAAGTTTATGTGTTTCACATTCTTATCGATCCAATGAATAAAGTATATAAACTTAACTTGCAATTTTTTTCAGTAAAACATTCTCACATTTAAATCAAGTTTTAGGTATAAGAGCATTTGGTTTTGAAGGTTTGACAGGAATTGAGAGCATTGGATGCTCACCAGAGCCAAACACAAGCGAGGAGAAGGCCAACTTGAGGCTTTTACTCCAAAGATTCAAAAGAGACCTCGTAAGCAAGATATGTCTTCATCGAGAAAGATAGGTCCTTATGCAACTGAGGATGATTTCTTCGAGGATTTTCAATTAATGAAAGCCATGGTAGAGGAACTTTACCAGGAAAGAGGACAATGAAGAATTCCAAGAATTCCAAAGGTTGAAGAATGTGAATCTTCAGTAAGAGTAGAATAAGGAGTTGGAGGTGGTGTACCATTAGAACCTTCTTCCCCTTTATCCTCGTCATCTACAAGTTAAGAAAGTGTACATTTCTCCAAGGATAAGAAACCTAAAAAAACTCATCATTCTTCTGATATTCCTTTATTAAAGATTGATGTAATTTTTGAATTACCCACTTATGATGGTGAATTAAATGAAAAAAAGCTAGATAATTGGGTTAGACAGCTTGAAGTCTATTTCAAGATACAAAGGATTGTTGATAATGAAACAATGATCCAACTTTGTAGTCTCAAATTGGGAGGCACAACTCTCATATGGTGGATAAGAAAAACTAAAGATGATCTCAGGAAAAGTGGTAAAATTATTTCTTCTTGGAATGATTTTGTAACTGATTAAGAAGACAATTTTATCCCTTAGCTTAGATGAAACAAGATATGATGGAATGGAAATCATTAAGGCAAAGAAAAGGTCAGAGTGTGCAAGAGTATAGCCAATAATTTCGTAAGAAAGAATTGATATTAGGTATTCCTTTATATACACAAGAAACACTTCTTAAATATTTTAGTGGTTTGCACTCTTATCTCAAGCATACTATTCTTATGTTAAATCCTTCTAACTTTGATGAAGTGTGTGTACAAGCCATCCACATTGAATCAGGAAAAATAGTTGTTGGTGATAGTTTTTCTACATATGCCTTACAAGGAAAGGATTTAAGAAAAGGAAAATAGAAAGAGAAGAAGACAACCACATCAAAGAAGGAGAAGCCTACTTGTAAGCATTACAAGAAGGAAGGCCATGATGAATATCATTGTTGGATCTTACATCCTCAGTTGAAGCCAAAGAAGTATGCCAATCACGGGAGAAAGAAGACCACAACTGCAACAGTTCAACAGGATCTGGGATTAGACTCAAGTGATGAGACTAAAATTGTAGCTATGGGAATCTAAGGTATAACTTATGTTGCAAGTACTATCTCTTCTAGTTCAGATGTCGTAAATCGTGAGTGTAAAAGGAATTAAATTTTGCACATAAGGATCATAACAAATCATGATAAAGTTGATACTCTTGTAGACAGTGGATCATAAGCCAATCTAATCAGTGAAGATGTTGTAAAGAATTTGGGACTTGAAACTAAGCCACATCGTAGACCATATCCATTGGGATGGATATGTGGCGATAATAATTTGCAAGTAACCAAATGATGTAAAATTAAGTTTGTAATCACTTCTAAGTATGTTGATGAAGTAGAGCTTGATATAGTTCCATTGGAAATATGTGGAATTGTATTATGAATCCCATACCTTTATAATAGAAAAGCCATCTTCTACAGAGAGGAAAAAAAATATTGCTTCAATAAAGATGGAATTGAGTACATTGTTCGTGCTCATCACAGTCTTTTGCAAATACAGGGCAGTTAAAAAGAATGGTAAATGCAAGCAAGAGTTTAACACTTATGTCTGTAACAAATTAGAAAGAAAGTGATGCTAATCATGAAAAGTTTAAGTATATTTCTAACAATCATGAAGTGTCACAAGAATTACAGCACGAGGTTCAGATGCATCGATTGGTTATTGTTCCTTCTTAGAAGACAAAGCATGTTTTTTCATTCTCATTTGCATATTCAGTATTGTTGTTTAGTTTGCTGCTAGTCAGTGGTGTATGGTTGGTAATTGCAACAAAGAATGTAAATTATCGTGCAATAGATGGGACGATTACTTTGATGAACAATTCTATCATAGTTTTCATGTTTGCTGTGGTCAGTCAGGTGATTATTTTCCAAACAGAAAGGATGGATGATACATGACAAGTGGGGAGGCAGTACCCTCACTTCCTTGCTGAGTAAAAACATACTTTTGGTGGTCCAAAAGCTTCCAGTGGGGAAGTGTGATCTAGGAGGATCCCAAAATGCTCAAAAATCAAAGTTATCCAATGTTCAAGAAAACTACACCATCGTGAAGTGCTCGTTGCAAGTTTTTCAGTGGTGTAAACGGATCGTAAATCCAACATCATGTGATGAACTTATGCTATTCTAAAGTTCTGCACAAAGAGGGGAAAATTCAACAGTGAAAGGGTGACGTGGCATGCTAAGAGACTAACACTTGGAAGGTTACAAAGTGGCAACATGGCATGCACATTTGGCAGATTTGACACTTGGCAGGTTTTGGTTGGTGCGCTTGGCAGGTTGTCGGTTGGTCAATTTAGCATGTTCTGATGGTGGCACATGGGCCAATCCCACAATGACATGTGGACCAATATAGTGGTGCCACATGGAACTCTGGGATTGGTCAAGTTTACAATGGTCAAAAGTTTGTTGTCTATTCTCCAGGCACAAGACTTGACCTCATAACCTCCTAGGTCTGAAACTCGTGCCTAACCGATCAGACTACCATGATTCTTGGTAAATAATATAGCATGTTTTATTGATAAAGCTAAGGTTTGGGATCATTGGCACATAAAAAGGCACCAAGGAGGGTCGATCCTGCGACCTCCTCGAGCACCCATATCTTGTGGAATCTATGCTAACCAAAATACCAGGGCCATGGCTTGTGAAGTCCAATAAATGATAATCTATTTTCCATTAAAAAAGTGGATATCATATGCTTTTAAAAAGGGGCACGAATCTCATATGGAAGTGGGTTATGATATTTAGTTATTATATGGTTATTTTTGAGCCATATATAATATTCTTTAAGCCCATTTAAAAAGGGATGAATCCCTCTAAAGTGGATCAAAGAGAAATTTGGGATATTTTGGGATATTTTTTGGGATATGGTTGTAAACCATATATTTGTAAATCCCATACAATTTTGAGTGCATTTAAGTGTGAATTTGGCTCTTTTTCTATTTAAGCAATGGCATTTTTCCAATGTAAGGGGGAATTTTTGTAAAGGCTATTGAGCATCTTTGAGAGCAGAGCAGATTTGTTTATGGAGATCATGTATGCAACAAATTAGAGAGCTTTTGTAGCAGATTGCAAGCTTCTTATTGATGTAATGAGCATTTGGAGAGAGAATTAAAGTGGTCACCACTAGAAGCGAGACCTAGAGATGCAGACATCATTGGGTGAACTCCGTTAACAATCGTGTCTATTTCTCTCTTGTTTATTTCTGTGGCTATTTTCCTTATTCTACAATTGGTATTCTTCTTTAAATTCCACACTTCATAATTGTTATTCCACAACAATTTGTAAAGTTTATTTGTTTCACATTCTGATTGATCCAGTGCATAAAGTACATAAACTTAACTTGCAAAGTTTTTCAGTAAAACCTTCTCACATTTAGATCAAGTTTTAGGTATCAGATCATTTGGTTTTGAACGTTTGACATGAATTGCAAGCATTGGATGCTCACCAGAGCCAAACTCAAGCGAGGAGAAGGCCAACTTGAGGCTTTTACTCTAGAGATTCAAAGGAGACCTCGTAAAGAAGAGATGTCTTCACTGAGGAAGATAGGTCCTTATGCATCTGAGGATGATTTCTTCAGGGCTTTTCAATTGATGAAATCCATGGTATAGGAACTTTACCAGGAAAGAGGACAACAAAGAATTCCAAGAATTCCAAAGGTTGAAGAAGGTGAATCTTCAGTAAGAGCAGAAGGAGGAGTTTGAGGTGGTGGACCTTGAGAACCTTCTTCCCCTTTCTCCTCGTCATATACAAGTGAAGCAAGTGTACATTCCTCTAAGGATAAGCAACCTAAAAAAACTCGTCATTCTTCTGATATTCCTTTATTAAAGCTTGATGTAAAATTTGAATTACCCACTTATGATGGTGAATTAAATGCAGAAAAGATAGATAATTGGGTTAGACAGCTTGAAGTCTATTGCATGATACAAAGGATTGTTGATGATGAAACAATGATCCAACTTGCTAGTTTCAAATTGGGAGGCACAACTCTCCTATGGTGGATAAGAAAAACTAAATATGATCTCAGGAAAAGTGGTAAAATTATTTCTTCTTGGAATGATTTTGTAACTGCATTAAGAAGACAATTTTGTCCCTTAGCTTACATGCAACAAGCTATGATGGACTGTAAATTATTAAGGAAAAGAAAAGGTCAAAGTGTCCATGAGTATACTCAATAAGTTCGTAAGAAAGCATTGATATTGGGTATTCCTTTATATACACAAGAGACACTTCTTAAATATATTGGTGGTTTTCACTCTTATCTCAAGCATACTATTCTTATGTTAAATCCTTCTAACTTTGATGAAGTGTGTGTACAATCCATCCACATTGAATCAGGGAAAAGGAATGTTGGTGACAATTTTTCTATGGATGCCTTACATGGAAAATATTGAGGCAAAGGCAAATGGAAAGAGAAGAAGACAACCACATCAAAGAAGGATAAGCCTACTTGTAAGCATTGCAAGAAGGAAGGCTATGATGAAGATCATTGTTGGATCTTAAATACCGAGTTGAAGCCAAAAAAGTATGCCAATCAAGGGAGAAAGAAGACCACAACTACAACAGTTCAAGAGGATCTGGTATCAGACTCAGGTGATGAGACTGAAATTGTAGCTATGGGAATCTGAGGTACAACTTCTATTGCAATCACTAGCTCTTCTAATTCAGATGTTGTAAATGATGAGTGTAAAAGGAATGAACTTTTCCACATAAGGGTCATAACAAATCATGTTAAAGTTGATACTCTTGTAGATAGTTGATCACAATCCAATCTAATCAGTGAAGAGGTTGTAAATAATTTGGGACTTGAAACTAAGCCACATCCTAGACCATATCCATTGGGATAGATATGTGGTGATAATAATTTGCAAGTAACCAAACAATGTAAAATTAAGTTTGCAATCACTTATAAGTATGTTGATGAGGTAGAGATTGATATAGTGCCACTGGACATAGGTTATGAAGGTGGTATGTGGTCCAATTGCACAATGACACGTGGACCAATCCAGTGGTCCCACATGACACTCTTGGATTGGTCAAGTTTATAGTGGTCAAAAGTTTGTTGTCTATCCACCAAGAACAAGACTCGACCTCACGACCTCCTAGGTCCGAAACTTGTTCCCAACCGATCGAGCTACCGTGATCCTTGGTAAACAATATAGCATGTTTTATTAATAAATCTAAGGTTCGGGATCATTGACACATAAAAAGCGCTAAGGAGAGTCGATCCTGCAACCTCCTCGGGTGCCCATATCTTGTGGAATCGTCTCTAACCAAAAGACCAAGGCCATGGCTTGTGAAGTCCAATAAATAATAATCTATTTTCCATTAAAATATGGATATCATATGCTTTTAAAAAGTGGCACGAATCTCATATGGAAGTGGGTTATGATATTTAGTTATTATATGGTTATTTTTAAACCATATATAATATTCTTTAAGCCCATTTAAAAATGGATGAATCCCTCTAAAGTGGATCAAAGAGATATTTGGGATATTGTTTGGGATATGGTTGTAAACCATATATTTGTAAATCCCATAAAATTTTGAGTGCATTTAAGTATGAATTTGGCTCTTTTGTTATTTAAGAAATGACATTTTTCCAATATAAGGGGGAATTTTTGTAAAGGCTATTGAGCCTTTTTGAGAGCATAGTAGATTTGTTTATGGAGATCATGTATGCAACAAATTAGAGAGCTTTTGCATCAAATTTCAAGCTTCTTATTGATGTAATGATAATTTGGAGATAACAATAAAGGGGTCATCACTCAAAGCGAAAACCACATACATAGCCATCGTTGGGTGAACTCCGTTAAAAATCGTGTCTATTTTTCTCTTGTTTATTTCTCCTGTTATTCTCCTTATTCTACAATTTCTTTTCTTCTTTAAATTTTGCACTTCATAATTGTTATTCCGCAACAATTTGTAAAGTTTATGTGTTTCTCATTCTTATTGATCTAGTCCATAAAGTACATCAACTTAACTTGCAAAGTTTCTCAGTAAAACCTTCTCACATTCATATCAAATTTTAGGTATCAGAGCATTTTGAAGGTTTGACAGGAATTGAAAGCATTGGATGCTCACCAGAGCCAAACTCAAGCGAGGAGAAGGCCAATTCGAGGATTTTACTCTAGAGATTCAAAGGAGACCTCGTAAACAAGAGATGTCTTCACCGAAGAAGTTAGGTTCTTATGCATCTAAGGACGATTTTTGCAAGGTTTTTCAATTGGTGAAATCCATGGTAGAGAAACTTTACCAGGAAAGAGGACAACAAAGAATTCCAAGAATTCCAAAGGTTGAAGAAGGTGAATCTTCAATAAGAGAAGAAGGAGGAGTTGGAGGCGGTGGACCTTCAGAGCCTTCTTCCCCTTCTGTTACACATTATTTTCATCACCCCTATGACCGTTAATGATGTAAACCTATCCTTTGTGTTTAAAAGGAACAATGGCCTTAATCTCTGAAGAAGGATGAAGATGAATTTTCCCAGAAAGATGAAAATGATATTTTCCTTTGTAAATACCTTATAAAAAGGGATCGTCGCACCTTGCTTATTGTTAATTTTCATTGGCCTGCGACGTCATTGCACTTTGCTCAGTACTAAGGGTGTGACGATTTTCCGTACAAAGGAACAAGAGAATCTTCTTGATCCTTCTAGAAGAGAAGCTTCGAAGGTGAGTTGGCCTCCGATCGATTTGGATTTGAGTCGCATCCCTGATCTCATGGGATCATCCTAACCTCCTCACTCTATATTTTTTAGTGTATAAAAATAGAAGAGTTCTCCTGGGAAAATCTAGTTGGCTAGTGCTTAATTATAAAGTTCTTGAGTTTTGTAACTTGGAGATTTTGGAGCTTGCATGTTGGCTTTGAGCTTTGCTTTGTCAAGATAGATTGTTGATCTCAGAATTCGTGGAGCAGAAGTGTGTGGGAAGCAAGGAACTGTTGGAAGAAACCTGACAACATCAAGGCATTTGGTAATATCTTTCTTCCACATTCTTTAATACAGTGATATATTTCTTTCCCATAAAATTGGTCTTATTTTATTGTATGGCTCCTTGATCACATACGTAGGATTTTTTGAGTATATGTTGTTGATTTCACTTCACTAGCTTGTGTCTTTTTACAGGTTCAACACCCCATAAGCCTTGGAACGGAGTGAGGATGGCACTAGCGAGGACAAACAACATTTAAAAGGTATGCCATTTATCTCTTGTTAGTTAGTATGTTGGATAATTAAAACTTAGGGAAAGTTTTATATTATGTCTTGTTTTGTTCTAGTTTCGGGGTGAAACTAGGGAGATCTGTTTGTGTCCGCACTTACCGATTTGTCCGATAACACCTTCATACTTGTCATATAAAAGTGAAGCAAGTGTACATTCCTCCAAGGATAAACAACCTAAAAAAACTCATCATTCTTCTGATATGCATTTATTAAAGCTTGATGTAAAATTTGAATTACCCACTTATGATGGTGAATTAAATGCAGAAAAGATAGATAACTGGGTTAGACAACTTGAAATCTATTGCAGGATACAAAGGATTGTTGATGATGAAACAATTATCCAACTTTCTAGTCTCAAATTTGGAGGCACAACTCTCATATGGTGGATAAGCAAAACTAAAGATGATCTCATGAAAAGTGGTAAAATTATTTCTTCTTGGAATAATTTTGTAACTACATTAAGAAGACAATTTTATCCCTTAGCTTACATGGAACAAGCTATGATGGATTGTCAATAATTAAGGCAAAGAAAAGGTCAGAGTGTACAAGAGTATACTCAATAATTTTGTAAGAAAGCATTGATATTGGGTATTCCTTTATATACACAAGAAACACTTCTTAAATATATTGGTGGTTTGCACTCTTATCTCAAGCATACTATTATTATGTTAAATCCTTCTAACTTTGATGAAGTGTGTGTACAAGCCATCCACAATGAATCAGGGAAAAGGAATGTTGGTGATAGTTTTTCTACAGATGGCTTACGAGGAAAGGATTCAAGTAGAGGAAAAGGGAAAGAGAAGAAGACACCCACATCAAAGAAGGAGAAGCCTACTTGTAAGCATTACAAGAAGGAAGACCATGATGAAGATCATTGTTGGATCTTGCACCCTGAGTTGAAGCCAAAGAAGTATGTCAATCAACGGATAAAGAATACCATAGCTACAACAGTTCAAGAGGACCTGGGATCAGACTTAGGTGATGAGACTAAAATTGTAGTTATGGGAATCCGAGGTATAACTTATGTTGCAAGTACTAGCCCTTCTAATTCAGATGTTGTAAATGATGAGTGCAAAAGGAATGAACGTTTCCACATAAGGGTCATAAAAAATCATGTTAAAGTTGATACTCTTGTAGATAGTGGATCGAAAGCCAATCTAATCAGTGAAGAGGTTGTAAAGAATTTGGGACTTGAAACTAAGCCACATCCTAGACCATATCCATTGGGATGGATATGTGGCGATAATAATTTGCAAGTAACTAAACAATGTAAAATTAAGTTTGCAATCATTTCTAAGTATGTTGATGAAGTAGAGATTGATATAGTGCCATTGGAAATATGTGGAATTGTAATAGTAATCCCATACCTTTATGATATAAAATCCATCTTCTACAGGGAGGAAAATAAAAATTTCTTCAAGAAAGATGGAATTAAGTACATTGTTCGTGCTCGTCGCATGAAAATTGACAAGTCTTTTGCAAATACAAGGCAGTTAAAAAGAATGGTAAATGCAAGCAAGAGTTTAACACTTATGTTTGTAACAAATAAAAAAGAAAGTGATGCTAATAAGGAAAAGTTTAAGTATATTTCTAACAATCATGAAGTGTCACAAGAAATACAACATGAGGTTTATATGCATTGATTGGTTACTGTTCCTGCTCAGAAGACAAAGCATGTTTTTTCATTCTCATTTGCATATTCAGTATTGTTGCTTAGTTTGTTGCTAGTCAGTGGTGTATGGATGGTAATTGCGACAAAGAATGTAAATGATTGTGCAATAGATGGGATGATTACTTTGATGAACAATACTATCACAGTTTTCATGTTTGTTGCGATTAGTCAGGTGATTATTGTCCAAGTAGAAAGGATGGATGATACATGACAAGTGGGGAGGTAGTACCCTCACTTCCTTGCTGAGTAAAACCAAACTTTGGGTGGTCCAAAAGCTTCCATTGGGGAGGTGTGATCCAGGAGTATCTTGAAATGCTCAAAAATAAAAGTTCCCCAATTCTTAAGAAAACTACACCATCACGAAGTGCTCGTCGCAAGATTTTTGGCGATGTAAATGGATCGTAAATCCGACATTGTATGACGAAGTTATGATGTTCTGAAGTTCTACACAAACAAGGAAAATGTCAACAGTCAAAGGGTGACATGGCATGCTCGGAGACTGACATATGGCAACTGAAAAAGTGGTGATGTGGCATACATAATTGGAAGAGTTGACAATTGGTAGGTTTTGGTTGGTGCGCTTGGCAGGTTTTCGATTGGTCCATTTGGAAGGTTTTGATGATGGCACGTGGGATAATCCCATGATGACATGTGGACCAATCCAGTGGTGCCACATGGAACTCTGGGATTGTTCAAGTTGATAGTGGTCAAATTTTTTTTGTCTATCCACCAGGCACAAGACTCGACCTCATGACCTCCTAGGTCCGAAACTCGTGCCCAACCAATCAGCCTACCATGATCCTTGGTAAATAATGTAGAATGTTTTATTGATAAAGTTAAGGTTCATGATCATTGACACATAAAAAGGGGCCAAGGAGGTTCGATCCTACTACCTCCTCAGGCGCTTATATCTTGTGGAATATGCACTAGCCAAAAGACCAAGGCCATGGCTTGTGAAGTCCAATAAATGATAATCTATTTTCCATTAAAAAATGGATATCATATGCTTTTAAAAAGCGACACGAATCTCATATGGAAGTGGGTTATGATATTTAGTTATTATATGGTTATTTTTAAACCATATATAATATTCTTTAAGCCCATTTAAAAAGGGATGAATCCCTCTAAAGTGGATCAAAGAGATATTTGAGATATTTTGGGATGTTTTTTGGGATATGGTTGTAAACCATATATTTGTAAATCCCATAAAATTTCGAGTGCATTTAAGTGTGAATTTGACTCTTTTTCTATTTAAGCAATGAAATTTTTCCAATGTAAGGGGAAATTTTTGTAAAGGCTATTAAGCCTCTTTGAGAGCAAAGCAGATTTGTTTATGGAGATCATGTATGCAACAAATTAGAGAGCTTTTGCAGCAGATTGCAAGCTTCTTATTGATGTAATGAGCATTTGGAGACAGAAATAAAGTGGTCACCACTAGAAGCGAGACCCAGAGACATAGCCATCATTGGGTGAACTCCGTTAACAATTGTGTCTATTTCTCTCTTGTTTATTTCTATTGTTGTTCTCCTTATTATGCAATTTCTATTCTTCTTTAAATTCTTCACTTCATAATTAGCATAAAAAACTTTCACTGTATGAGAGGCAGACTATACAGAAAGTATGCTAGCATGGAAAAAACAGGCTTTAACGGTTTTTACACAACAAACAAGTGAATATGGAATGTGTAGTGAGAGAAACTGCAATAGATTTTGCGTAGCGAAGAATGCTACATAGAGCTTGCGTGGCGAGGGAGCCTACACATGATTTGCATAGTGAGGAAACTAGTTTGCATGGTAGAGGATTCTTGGAGCTTGCTCGAGAGGACATGGATGATTCATAGGTCGATGATGCATGTAAATGGACAAAAGGTGGCAACGATGCATGCATGAGTTGATAGGGAGATATTTTGAAAGGGAAAGTACTCATTTTAGGTGATGAGACTTCCCAACCTGTTTCAAGTAACTTGCGCAACGCGTTTGCACAACGTGCACATGTTTTATGTTGCCAAGGTACAAATGACATGATATGTGATCATTACCCTTGTTGCTAACTTCATCATATGTGATGATGATCATTGATATCCTTTGAAGTGACCTTCCCTCCTATACTTACAACTCGACTTTGACATACCACTTCCCACCTTGTGAAATTATTTCAAACTAAAAAACCAAGGACCTTTACAAACCCTTTCATGTGATAGACATCCTATACACCTTTTAAAAATTTCATGCCTTTCATGATGTGTAATGATGTGTCATGAAATTCACACAAAACCATTTGACTCGGACTTATAACTTGAATATCTTTTATTTGATCAATGACCTAAGGAATTTGAATAATCTTATAAGACAAAAAACACACACACAGACACACACACACACAGTGTGACTCAATTAGGAATGCCTTGGTCTCCCTAAGACCAAGGCATGACTTTGTAAACTCTGAACAAACTTCCAACTTTACCTCAAAAATAAAGATGCTAACATTTCGCTCCAATGGGGATGCTATCCTCCCTGTGAGGTAGAAAAGAATAGTAGACCAGGCGCCTTATCCATTGGGATGATCCCATTCCCTCTAACCAACTCATTTTGCAACTGAATCCAAACTGCAAACTGGAGCTTGAAGTTATTTTACCCTGCTAACTATAAACTGAATGTTGAAACTAAATTAAAAACTATTGAAGAATGATCAACTATGAGCTTATTGGCACACAATCCTAGTCTAATCTGCTGAAGACAAATTCTGAATCAAATAATATTGAAATTCCAATGCAACCAGTCATGTAGTTGCTCAGCTAACATGACTGCCTGACTATGCTTCAACAAGGTCAAAATTGGAACATGTAACAACAAAGGCAACCAATGATACTTTTGTTTCTCATGGTGAAGACATGGCTGCAAATTTAAGCTGAGAAATCTTTCCAAATATTCAGCTACAAGATCATAGAAAACATGGTTGCCAAAGTTTTTTTGTTGATCCCCAATATCAAAGGGAAAAGGTAGTCATGTGTCATTTTTCTTCTGCCGAAATAAAACTTCACAAGGAAGACTCTGAAATGAAGGAATTTTGGGTATTTTCTGATCTTCTAAAGCTTTGACCTCTCCCTCAATATCTTTGGCAAATTCATCCAAAAATTGAATCTTGGCCTCTGAGCTACATTTATATGATTTTAAATAAGAAGACAAAAATGCAGGAAAGTTTTCATCACCCTCATCATCAATACACATATTGTTCCATTCTCTAAAACCTTGAATGGAAGGATATTTTGCCACAAACTCTACCTCCATCCATGTTTCCAAAAAGACAACCCAAAAAGTTGTAATAGTTCTGATAGATATAACAAGAAAATTTTCATCCCAACTCCTACACTTCCCTTGGAATGAATCATAAAAAAGTCTGATGAAAACATCTTCATGCTTGACTCTAAGCAACTCAGTAAAGTTACGAAAGTTTGAGATATGATTCAAAGTCAAACTCGGATCATCTCCACTAAATTTCATACCATTTCTTATACAATATTCATCCTTGGGTAAAGGATTTGAGAAACAATAAATCCATGAAAAGTTGAAACATGCATACCTTGAAACAATGGTAGAAACATATGAGTTGTTCATCAAATCCAGTGGAGTCACTAGTACCTTCTTCAAGCTTTAAAACCTTCAGACAGTGGAGCCGCCATTGATATTTTGTCATCTGGATACAATTGATAATGGAGTCACTAGGTGGATGATTTTCAGCCTCCTTGTGTCTGACAACTGTCCACCATCAACAATCAGATCTAATATTTGTCGTTTCTCCCAGGGAAAGTTTATCTTTTGTTCCCCAGCATCGGTGCCAAAATGTTAACACTAAGAAAATTGTTTGGCTGAAGAAACAACTTACAAAGGTAACCACAAAACCACTTTAGAACTGGACACTAGCCTATTTAGTTCAGAGAGGGATCTCTCTTGTCACTTAGTCTCTAATAGATAGGTTTTCCTTGCTAGATCGATGGCTAGGTTTTGATGATTTCAAAGAGTTTTATAGATTTTTTCTGGAAAGAAGGAGAAGAATTTGTTTGGAAATGGAGTCAACCTTTGAAAACGAATGAAAACAATGACTGGTAGGTGGAACTATTCAAAGAAACAAAGGCTAAGTAGGTGATGAACTTTCAGTTTTTAAATTTGTTGTGTAGAGTGAAAGAAGAATGAAACATATAACAAAATCAGAGCACCATGAAATATGAATTCTGATAAGTTAAGAAAGAAACACAAAGTTTAAATCGTTTGAATCTAAAGTACCATTAAGATGAATTTCAGACCCTTTAATCTCCAATTTAAACACATGAAATATAGATGAAGAATAAGAAAACAAGATGTACACACAAAGACTAGAGCACAGAATTGAGGCCACCACCATTAGAAACTTTGTCTTGAAAATATTTGGACTTTTGCATTTGTATTTCATTCAGATTCAAAAAACATTTACAATATCAAGCAAAATGTCCTTGCTTCTTCCAACTCGCCCCCTCTTTACATCAAAAGTAATAAAATATATAAGATCCTATTGCCACACTAGGCTACTAGGAGTTGAACTAATTCCACCTATAATCATGGATCTAGTTACATCAAAGGAGAACAACTCCTAAACAAGTTACTATAAATAGTAAACTCGATTTTGATCATATTAAATGTAAAAAAAAAAATCTTATACAATCATATATCTTGAGAAAAATTCGAATATGATGTTGTAATGAGTCATCAGGTGCATCTGGAGACCATTTTGAGGCATTCTATGTGTTGTTGGGTAACTTTTCCACCTTTGTGTAGCAAACTGTAGCTAACGCTGCGTAAGTGCTACCTACAGCATTTGCGTAGCGCATTGAGTTTTCTTGAAACTTGTGCAATCTTCTGGTGGAAACAAATTGCTAGAGACATGTACTTACTTCAGAACCTGAATACCCATCACCTCTTGCTAACATTTCTAACCATGTGTTCTTACAGTACTTGCATACCGAGAACTCGCTACGTAAGTGTTGTGCATGACAATTTCCTAGAAAAAACTGTAATTGTGGCTTAAGAGGTGTTTTTAGGCTTTCATCCTTCTCTGAATCAGAGGTACAGGGAGTGAAAAATGTTTTTCATAACATATATCAAATCTGATAACATCCTCACTCCTCTCCATCATCATATATTTTGCACTTTCTCATAGTGAACAAAACTTCTAGAACAAACTCAAAATATGAGATGACCCTTTTCGTCAAAAAGACAAAATTATGAGGTTTCTTCATTCATATCTCTACTATCTCAGCAAGAAGGTCCAACTTACCTTTTCCCTATTCATAAATTTTGACTTGTAACCTCAAGGACCTATTTTTCTTTCTCGGTGACAAATTCTACCTCTTCAAATTCTGAATTTGCTTTGATGAGCGTGCAATTTTCTTCAATTTTAATTGGGAATTTGAGAGTGCTTCACATGCATTTGTGATGGCTGGTCCACATTCTTGGAAATGTCTCTGAATCCTTTGTTATAATGACCTTTTCTCTTCCCTGAGCTAAATAATTAGGTCTTGAGCCTCCCTTAACTGTTTATTTAGCCACTTCACAGTTTTTCCTCCTTCTGTAGGTGAAGTATGAGGTTTTTCACCTGCTGCAACCTGACCCTGTGCCTATGAAATATTCTTCCTAGTTGAGTATCTTGTCAGAGGAGTTGTAGGATAGGCTAAAACTATGGTCTTAGGGATTTGTATGACTTCCTTCCCCTTTGGCATTTCATTATTGGAATCTATCTTGATTTGTGGTGTTTGTTCCTCAGAAACCTTCTTAGCTAGCTTCCTTTTCAATTCTCTACTCTCTTGGTAGAATTGAGCTATGACATGTTGATCCTCCCCGAGTTGTTGTTGCATCTCCCTAATCTCTAAATATTTCTCCCTTGACTTCACTTGGTCTTCATCCATCTCCTGAGCTGCAGATTTAACAAAATATGTCTGCACTATGGGTGTGGGAAGCCTTCTAGCAGCTGACCTTGTGGTTGGTCTGCTGGATTTTTGTGTCTCCTTTGGATCATCAGTGAACTATAGCCTCCTTCCCTTCTTCAGAACTGGATGGCTTGGTGAAGGGATCTCAATTTATTTTCCTTTTCCCTTTTCTGCAACACTTCTCTCTTTTCCACCTAAGCTGTTAGAGGTTGATATTTCAACAGACAAGGGGGTATCTCCTTTGTGGTCCAGGGGGATACTAGTTGAGGATAAGAAGGAATCCCAGTCCCTGTTCCATTTTCTAAGATCCTCAACCACTAGCAGCTTCGCCAAGGAAAAGTGAAACAAGCTACTCTTAAGTTGGTCAGCCCTGGCTTGGACTTTATCTACCATTTTACCTAAGCTTCTATACAGGTAAAAAGGTACGTTTAGGGGGATCTTTCTTGTGAAATGCATGAGGAGTCTTACATGGTACTGGTATAACTTGTCAAACCTACCCTCACAAGTGAAATACCTTTGGATTACCCTCAATGACTTCTCATAGGGATCCAAAACAAACTCCCTGGGAATAGTTGCACCAATCTTCTACTTTCTATACTTAGGCTTGAGGAAATCAATGCAAAACACAGGGTCAAGAGTAATACCTTTAAATCATTTTTGCCTTGTATTGGAATCTTTGTTGCAGCTGATATTGTCTCCTCTGATACTGGGAAAATGACCTCAACAATGGTTGTCTATACACCATTAAAGTTCAGGGAAAACTCCTTTGTCAGTTGCATGTTATACCCTTGGATATTTTCATAAAACCTCATGCACCTGGCCTACTCAAACGACACTCTTAATGTAGGGTATGAGTTTACCAAAGTCAAATTTTGTGGCTCATACCTCAACACATTGCCTCCCCTGTACTTCTTCTTCTCCTGTGTTGTCATAGCTCTATGGATTTTTTCCAAGATGAAATGAAAACTATTACAGGCAGAGAGGTCTTCAAAACTCAACATGCAACTTGCACAACAAATTAGTAGGGATAGGGTTTGCTCGAATTACCATAAAAAAATTTCACTGTATGAGAGGAAACTATAGAGAAAGTATGCTAGCATGGATAGAACGAGATTTAATGGTTTTAACACAACAAACAAGTCAATATGGAATGCGTAGCGAGAGAAACTGCAACCGAGTTTGCATAACAAAGAATGCTACACAGAGTTTGTGTAGGGAGGGATCCTACAAAGGATTTATGTAGCGAGGAAATTGGTTTGCGTAGCAGAGGATTATTTGATCTTTCTCGAGAGGAAATGGTTGATTAACAGGTCGAGGATGCATGCAAATGGACAAAATGTGGCGAAAATACATGCATGAATTGATATGGAGAGATTTTGAAAGGGAAAGTACCTGTTTTAGGTGATGAGACTTCCCAACCTGTTTCAAGTAACTTCCGTAGCGCGTTTGCACATCACGCACATGTTTTTAGTTGCCAAGGTACAAATGACATGATATGTGATCATTACCCTTTTTGCTGACTTCATAATATGTGATGATGATCATTGATATCCTTTGAAATGGCCTTCCCTCCTATACTTACGACTTGACTTTGACATACCACTTCCCACCTTGTGAAATTATTTCAAACTAAAAAACCAAGGACCTTTACAAACCCTTTCATGTGATAGACATCCTCTACACCTTTTAAAACATTCATGTCTTTCATGATGTGTAATGATGTATCATGAAATTCACAAAAGACCATTTGACTCAGACTTATAACTTGACTCTCTTTTGACATGCATCTTATCTTTTATTTGATCAATGACCTAAGGACTTTGAATCATCTTATGAGACAAAACACACACACACACTTCACTCAATTAGAAATTCCTTGGTCTTCCTAAGACCAAGGCATGACTTTGTAAACTCTGAACAAACTTCCAACTTTACCTTAAAAATAAATATGCTAACAGGTATCATAGCAAGATTTTGGGAAGAGTAGGAAGAAATTTTATAAGGAACCCTAGGCACTCAAAATTTCCTCTATGTAATCTTCAAGCAACACATACATTCCTCCACAATTGTAACACCCTGTTTCCCCTAGATTGTAAATATAACTGGACTGACCAAGGACTATGGCAAACTCATAAGTATGAATATGTGATGTAAATGGACCTGCAGGAAGAGGTCAATGAATGTGAATAATATTTTGAAATTATTGCAGGACTGCTGAGAGGGGATGTGCAGAAAAGAGACCACGATGGCGGTGGAAGGCTCCTGAAAAGGTGGCGTTAACTTCCACCCTGAATGAATATCGTATTTGGACTCCACTGGCCCAGAGAACCAAAAGCGGCTCGCTGGCCCCCAAATTTAATGTCTCACAGGTTGGTAGGTGGGCGACTTGATAAGGGATGGGATGGTGAACCGCCCTTCCGTAGAGCCGCCAGGCTTGATCGATGCGAGGGTAATCGTGCCACACGCAACCTCGTGAGAGGATAAGGCGTATGGCAGGGACGATTTAAAGGGGCAGACGCGGGGGGAACTCTGGCAGTTTTTACGCAGAGTGAGTGATAGCAAAGAGGAAGGATTGCAACCTTCGCTCCTGGTCACTGGCAGACAAAGAGACGCAGTCTTAGAACATCATGGTCTCATCTTGGGGGTGGCTAGTGGTAAATCCGTTGGGAGTCGTTGAGCCTATGGTTGGGTGGAAATGAGCACCCCTCTCAGTAGTTACACCCATTTCTGAAGTCATTTATGATAAGTGTCTTATATATATATATATATATATATATATATATATATATATATATATATGCTCATAGAACTGTCAAATTATGAATGATTTCTGTGTAAAAATGTCTCTGCAGTGTGTGATGTGCATGAGTAGATATATGCCCATAACAGAGGAAACCACGCATGATGTGCGTGGGTAAAGTAATGGTATTTTTGCCTATATTGAACTAAGTTAGGCTCCCAGCCGTTCTCGGGAAGTTGTTTTCCCTTATCTGTCTCAGGGATACCCGGTACAGATCTCTTCACAGAGATTTCCTCCTTAGAAAGGTTCGCAAGGAACCTAGAAAAGGGACTTGAACGCACAAGTCTTAACAACCCTGTATAAAGAGGAACGACCCTCTTAAATCCCGCAGTAGCAGCGTAGGGACCAGTATTGATCAACAGATGAGATCTTGTCGGAGATTCTGTGGACATTCACGATCGTTAAATCGAAGGAATGGATGAGGGCGTTAGTTGCCTTAATCCTCTTTCCTCTATCTTTGTGAATAGCGAGGAGATCTAAGTCGTACATCCCCAGGCTCCATGAGAATATCTGGACCATTGGTTTTTCCACGTCCAAAGGGCAGTAGGAAAGGGCGCAGCATCGGGACTGATTTGAACCGTCAGATCTTAGCTAGGGAGCCCGACAGTCGTTAGATCTATAGGGAGATAGACGAGGGTTAAGCCTCGTGAAGAAGTCCAAAAACTAGACGCTTTAAGTCGCGAGTGGTGAGGCTACGAGAGGATCTGAGCCATCCATCCAAAGAGGACAGGTGGCAGAGATCCAGGGATCTCGTGAGCTCAGGGCTCGCGGGGTAGAAGTCCAAAAACTGGACGCTTTAAGTTGCGAGTGGCGAGGCTACGAGAGGATCTGAGCCGTCCATCTGAAGAGGACAGGTGGCAAAGATCTAGGGATCTCATGAGCTCGGGGCTCGTGGGGTAGAAGTCCAAAAACTGGATGCTTTAAGTCACGAGTGGCGATGCTACGAGAGAATTTGAGCCGTCCGTCCGAAGAGGACAGGTGGCGGAGATCCAGGGATCTCGCGAGCTCGGAGTTCGCGAGGTAAGAGCCCAAAGTTTGGATGTTCTAAGTCATGAAGCGGTGAAGTGGCGAGAGGCTGTGAGTCATCCATCTGGGGAGGACAGGTGGCAGAGATCAAGAGATCTCGCGAACTCAGGAGTTCGCAGGGTGAGAGCCCAAGTATTGGGTATTCAAAATCACGAGGTTGCGAGTAGCGAAATCCCTTGGGGAAAAGTCAGTGAGTTGACCGACCATCGGGTCTCAGGGACTCGAGAATCCAGTGTTCAACCTTTGAACTCGCGAAGTCACGAGTTCCGATTCCCTGATAAGTCAAGGAAGGGGGAATCGCGCGAGAGAACTGTGGGAGCAGATTTTCCCGATAGGGAAATAGAAGAACCTGGGAGTTCTTCGGGCGAGAAGAAGAAGACCCTGTGAGTGGACGCACCCGTGGTTGGCGCGCCTGCGTCAGGTGGGATGTAAGACCACGGTTATGTACAGAGAATCGGGTAGGTAAATAGAAGACCTGCGATTCGGGGATTGGCATTTTGCTGCTACAAGCTCCGGGGAGTCTCATTACTGAGAAAACAATGAAATTTTTTATTTATGGTAGAGGGTGTGTTACAAATTGGTATCAGAGCATGGTTACAACACTCGGCCTGACTGGGCTCATGCATGCGTCACACATAAAACTCATTCAAAACACTCCTATGAGGAGTAAACCCCTGACTTAACTATCTTACCCAGAATTAAGAACCTGGAAAATGAAAACCCGACTGTGTGTGCAGGTGAAAGAGTTATGAATTTATGCGCCATTTATAAAAATGAATTTAACTCTTAACTAATAGTTAGCGTTTGTCTTTTCACTCAAGCGGACGATCAACCGCGGGAACCTACAAACGCAGAGAATGGTGACTCACGAAGAGGTGGGAGAAGGCTCCCACAACAGAGATGAAGAGTCAGACGAAAGAAGAGCAATGGGAACCCCTCTAGGCCTAGCTGAGACTGTGAGGAGTCTCATGGTCGAATTGCAAAGCTGCAAGGCCGATAATGAAAGGATGATGAAAGAACAAGAAAAGCAAACCGAAATTAATGCAGTTCTACTGCAGAGCTTATCCGACCTACATCGACAAATGCAGCATGAACCTGAGATGCAGAATCATGGTCATGGCAATGGCCACACTGAGAGAAGCACATCCAGAAAGTTCCACCCCAGAGGTAAAGGACCAGTGCCAGACGATTCCACTGAGAAGGAAGCTGGTGATTCAGAAGGCTCTTCCAACAGCAGGACCAGTTCCTATTCCCAAAAGAAACAGAAGAAGCAAAAGACTTCTAAGAGTCATAAATTTGAGGAATTCAAAAAGGCCAAACCTCCCTCCTTCGATGGCAAGATAAAGAAGGGAGAGGAAGCTAAGGCTTGGCTACTTGGACTGAAGAAATATTTCAGAGTCCATGATTTCACAGAGAACCTGAAGGCCCGAGTGGCCACTTTCAATCTGAACGGGAAGGCTTCCATCTGGTGGGAAGACCTTAAGAATATGAAAGGGGTCTGCGAGGAAGACCTGTCTTGGAAACGGTTCGAGAAGTACTTTCTGAAGAAGTATTTGTCGGAAAGGTATTTCGACGAGAAGGCTAAAGAGTTCTATGAACTCAAACTGGGACAGCTTACTATGGAAGAGTATGTCAACAAATTTCTCGACTTACTGAGATATGTACCCTACATCAAAGTAGAGAAGGCAAAGGCCCAACGCTTCATCAGTGGGCTACCCAAAGAATATCATAACCGAATCGAATTCGACGAGCCAAAGACCTTAGAAGACACTATAAGGAAGGCAACATATTGTCATGAACAATATGGACATCGGGCAGAGTCTCGTGGAGACTGGAAACAGAAGAGTGGTTCGAGATTTCAGAAAAAGGGAAATAAATCCTCGGGATTGAAAAACTACAATAAGAACCATAGAATGAACTTTCCAACCCGGAGTGTACTCCAACAAAACTTTCCCTCGGTGGATGGAAATAAAACTTCTGGACCTATACCAGTAAAGACGGATAACCCAAAAAGGAAACCTTTGGAATGCTGGGATTGCGGAGGAGAGCATCTCCGGAGAGACTGTCCACTCCGACAACAGAATAGTCAGAAAATTTATAACATGCAAGAAGCTACCACGGTGGATGATGTGGCAAGGAGTGTGCCGCAGATCTATGCAGCCTTGGATAATAACCAAGCTGACCACCAAGCTTCAGTGGTGGAAATAGAAGGTATGATATTCAACCATCTGGTATCTATTTTGATTGACCCTGGTTCAAATTTGAGTTATATAGCCCCTAAAGCTGTTGATAAGTGTAAACTACAGCCACAAAAGCAACCTAAGCCATGGTTGGTACAGTTAGCCACTGGTACCAAAAGAAAGGTGGTAGAGGCCATACCAGCCTGCCAGCTAATGTTGGGTAATTTCCCCACCCAAGCAAACCTTAATGTATTACCCCTGGGATCATATGATTTGTTGATTGGTATGGACTGGCTTGCCGCCCATAAAGCCAAATTGGACTGTTATCATAAAACTTTGGAATGTGTGAGCATAGAAGGAAAAAGGATAACCCTCCAAGGGATCCGAAAACCGGTCTCAGTGAGATAAATCTCAGCCTTACAAATGAGAAAGTATTGCCAAAAGGGATGTTCTCTATATGCAATACAAGTGTTGGAAATAATCGAAGGTGCTAAACCAAGCCCTAATGATCACCCTATTCTAAGAGAGTAAAGAGATGTATTTCCGGAAGAGGTACCAGGTCTGCCTCCGAGAAGAGACATTGACTTCTTGATAGAACTCGCACCAGGAGTGGTGCCGGTGTCTAGAACACTCTACCAGATGAGCACACCTGAGTTAGTTGAACTCAAATTGCAATTAAAGAAATGATGGATAAGGGTTATATTTGACCCAGTGTGTCCCCATGGGGAGCACCCGTCCTTTTTGTGAAAAAGAAGGATGGCACCCTTAGACTGTGTATAGATTATAGACAACTTAATAAAGTAACCATAAAGAACAAGTACCCGTTTCCCATGATCGACAATCTATTCGATCAGTTGGGAGGTGCATCTGTTTTCTCAAAGATTGACCTGAGGTCGGGATACCATCAAGTCTGAATTAAGGGTGAAGACATCCATAAAACCACTTTCCGGACAAGGTATGGTCATTATGAGTTTGTGGTAGTACCATTTGGGTTAACCAATGCCCTTGCTACTTTCATGTGCTTAATGAACAATGTACTCGGTAAATTTCTAGATAATTTGTACTAGTTTTTATTGATGATATCTTAATCTACTCTAAGAGTAGAGAAGAACATGAAGAACATCTTAGACTTGTGTTGCAAGTGCTAAGAGAGCATCAGCTCTATGCTAAATTTAGCAAGTGTGACTTCTTTCAGAAGCAAATACACTACTTGGGACATGTTCTATCCAAGGAAGGGGTAGCAGTAGACCCTGACAAGATCAGGTCTATCATGGAATGGCCTACCCCAAAGGATGTCTCAGACATTAGATGCTTTATGGGATTGGCGGGATACTATAGGAGATTTATAAAAGATTTCTCCAAGATTGGTTGTCCAGTCACTTCCCTTCAGAAGAAGGGAACAAAATTTATGTGGACACAGCAATGTGAAGAAAGATTTCAAACCTTGAAACACCTACTAACCCATGCACCCGTATTGAAAATTGCTGACCCAGAAGCTGACTTCCTTGTGTGCACAGATGCTTGTAAAGAAGGGCTCGGAGGAGTCCGTATGAAGGAAGGAAAGGTTATCTGCTATGAATCCCGAAAATTGAATGAACATGAGGTCAACTATGTGACTCATGATCTAGAATTAGCTGCCATAGTGCATGCCTTAAAAATGTGGAGGCATTACCTCCTGGGAAGGAAATTTGTGCTTATGACAGATCACTATGGATTGCGGTATTTGTTTGATCAACCCAAGCTCAATGCTAGAAAAGCTAGATGGATGGCCCTCCTTAGAGAATTTGACTTTGAAATCAAACACATTAAAGGGAAGGAGAATAGGAAGGCCGATGCCCTTAGCAGAAGCATGCGAACAATTCACTTGGCAGCAGTGAGTACCTGCAAGACAGATGTCAAGAACAGAGTCAAGGAGGCACAAGAAACAGATCCCTTCATCTGAAATGTGACCCTGTACCTACAACAAGAACCCTCTAAAGTAAAATACGAAGGCTATCAGATGACCGAAGGAGGTCTACTCACCTACAGAGATAGACTGTACATTCCCAATTGTGATGACTTGAAGAGGTTCATCATGAATGAACTACATAAAAGACCCTACACTGGTCACCCAGGATACCAGAAAATGATTACTGCAACCCGAAAACAATTTTACTGGCCGGGATTGAAGAAGGACGTAGCCAAATATTTGGCCCAATGCATGGAATGCCAGCAGGTTAAAGCAGAACATCGACACCCAGCAGGACTATTACACCCTTTACCCATCCCAGAATGGAAATGGGAAACCATCTCCATGGATTTTATCACTGGATTACCGACTTCGACCAAACAGAATGACGCCATTATGGTGGTGCTGGATAAACTGAGCAAGTCTGCTCATTTCCTCCCCGTCAAATCGACCTGTAAGGTGATAGATATCGCACAGGTATTCATGAAAGAGGTATTCAGACTGCACGGTATGCCAAAAGAGATAATATCTGACAGAGACACAAAATTTACTTCCAAATTCTGGAAATTACTGATGGTGGGTTTGGAGACCAAGTTGTTGTTTAGCACCGCCTATCACCCCCAAACCGATGGATAGACAGAAAGAGTAAATCAGATATTAGAAGATATGTTAAGGATGCATGTGATGCATCAACCTAGGAAATGGAAAGACTACCTGCCATTGGTAGAATTTGCCTACAACAACGGCTATCAAGCATCCTTAAAGATGAGTCCATTTGAAGTCCTCTATGGTAGACAGTGTAATACT
The DNA here is from genome assembly GCA_009831015.1 of Picea engelmannii. NCBI lineage: Eukaryota > Viridiplantae > Streptophyta > Pinopsida > Pinales > Pinaceae > Picea > Picea engelmannii. Next base: position 40,308 of record ML816248.1, on the reverse strand, counting down.
CCGGTCAACTAGAGTAATCCTGTAAATAGGATTTCTTTTGGACCTGATATGTTGAAAGAAATGGAACAACAAGTAGCTCAGATAAAACAAAATCTGAAGATCGCTTAGAACTGACAGAAAAGTTATGCTGATCAAAAGAGAACTCCAAGAGAGTTCAACATAGGAGACCATGTATATCTCAGAATTAGACCCAGAAGGAGTTCCCTAAAAATGGGAGCTTGTGCCAAATTGGCACCCTAGTATTGTGGACCCTTTGAGGTTCTAGACAGAGTGGGACCTGTAGCCTATCGGCTAGCACTTCCTCCCACAGTAAAAGCACATAATGTTTTCCATGTTTCATTATTGAAGAA
>ML816248.1:11585-33544 GCA_009831015.1 Picea engelmannii | reverse complement strand
TTGAGGCCATGAAATAAGTAGGCCTTACAAATGGTATCAGAGCTTGGTTTCAAAAATAAAACCTAGGACTTACCCACCTACAACCCTGGAAAACACAACTTGCACCTTGGACATGCAGCTACTCTTTATTTACAACCCTTAATTAAACCATAAATAACCCAGAAATGACCCTAGAACCCTAAGGAAACTACCCAAAAAAGCATTGGAGAAGAGGGTGAGTGCACCAGGGAAAAGACCTTACCATTCCTCTTCCAATCCCATGTCCATATGTTCCTTGTTCCACTATTCCAACCCCTTTACCTGTAAACATCCTCACTTGCAAAAGAACATGAGGAAATAATTATAAGGGTTAGATGTAATAACAAAAAAAAAATGCAATAATATATACAAAAAAAATGCTATAATATAACAAAAAAAATTTATTGGGTCTATTACTCATCGAACCTAATCTGCAAGTGAGCTGAGAGAAAGCACCCACATAGATCGCCATTGTCAAGGAATGTAGGGTTGTTACAGTAATAACAACTGCAAGCAATGTAGATAAAGTTGTTGCGGTTAGAGCAAGGATGGGAAGTGAGCACGTCGTGGCTTTTCTTTAGAAGATATCTTCATAATATAATGATATTCTTCTTTTACAATTGATGGACAATGTCACATCAAAAAAATAAAAGCCAAATTGAAGAATGTTAAAGATTTCAAAACAAAGAATGTAAGGACTTCACAAAATCAATAGAAATAATGGAGGAATTCCAACATTTAGTTGAATTGACTAACAAATCTAATTCTCGGACAACTCTTTTCAATCTTACTATACTATAAAATGCATCTTGAGCTTCAAACCCTAGGCAAATAAGGGAATATATTAAAATCCAGACTACAGAAGCAAGAACCTACTTCTTAAAATTTGTCGCAACGACTTTAAAGGTTGAAAGTGGAAGCTTGAGGGATTCAAGCCTTTACAGTGGATTTTCTCAGGAAAACGAGATCATGTTGCTTAATAACGGTTAGCTTGTTTAGTATCAACTCATCTTGAAGCATGAAAAAGACTCTGGATTTCAACTCAAAGCATCAAAACATGTTTCGGAAATTGAGAATTTCGATAAAGCGGGCCAACGACAAACCTTTGCCTTTATCAAACCTTTTACGATGGAATAGGTTACCACAGTGCAGACTTCGAATCTCCTCTCCTCCTTTAAATTTCCTTAAACACACCACACACCCACAAACACCATTATTATCACCACCAGAACAAGAAGACGACGAGGATAATGCTTCAAAGAGAGTAACAGGATGCCTATCTTCAACAGTAATGGTAGTAATCTGGCAAGCGTAAATCCTTACAAACAGTTGTGGCAGGACTGAGGTGGAGAGTTGAGATTGTTTGGGAGACGAGGTATAAGTTTCAAAACATGGAGGTACCCATGTTGAGTTGCAATCACCACCAACAACAACATCGAGCACTTTTCATCGATCCCATTCAGTCCATTTCCCCGAGGCCATCCATGGCTCAAATCCGACCTGTCTCCATTTTTCTCCCGAGAACCCATTTCCCCAAACAACATTCTCGCTTGTCAACACCTAGATCATTTTCATATTCATTTCTTGGAAGATGACTACAGTCATGGTGAACTGTGCAATCCCAGAGCCGAATTTAGAAGCTTCTTCTTTTGCATATGCATATGATGAGAGGTTTTTTGCCAATTATGGTGGCTCCATGTTCACTTTGAGACCCAGTTTTCAGAGAAGAGAGATGAGAGTGTCCCTCACCATGACCATAAACAACGTTGCATGAATGATAAAAAAAAAATGTTTGAATCCTCCTTCCCATGCCTCTGGAAATTGTGATAAACCCATCATGCTTTGCTCTGGTCAATACCCACCTGAAATTTTTTCCTTATCCCCCTTGTGTCCAGCCCAAGACCGAGCACCAAGACAGAGAACTGCGCCTCCAAGCCCAAGCGTCCAAGCCCAAGCATCAAATACCAAGGGAGGATCCCACAGGGGAGTATATTCTGTGCACAAAGCATCGAGGAGAATACCCACAAGTTTTCTCACATGGAGCCTAAGTCCACGAAGCCACCAAGGAGATAGCCACGCCTTGCCACCCTTCGAACTTCTAGTTCAAGAGAAATCATAGGGAGGGCCATGGACACACAATCCAGGAAGGCGGCCATGGAGCCAGGGCCGCGCCCTCAAAACCCTATGACCAGAGATAAAATTTGAAATGAAAGAAATGGGAGAAAATGAGTCTGAGATGGGGAAACCTAATCTCATTTTGTGTTTTTGCATGGGGACTTGCAGAGAAGGCACGTGGGCCTCCAGGCCACACGTAGCCTAAAAGCCTTTGCCCACGCTACGTGCTCCTTTTCAAAACAAATTTTTTTGGGGTATATATTATTATATTTGCGTTTTAAATTGATTTTTTTAATTAAAATAAATTTTAAAATTCTAAATCAAATTTAATGGTTTTTTTTATTTTTATTGGTGATTCTCTTTATTTAAAATAAATTTCAAAATTGTAATAAACATGCTTTCTCCATAATTAAATTGTTTTTTTTTTTAATACATTATTTTTTTATATTTATTAAATTACAAATTTGTTTTAATTTTATTTTCTATATAGAAAATTATAAAGTTTTAGATATTTTTTTAATTATTATTTAATGGAGTTAAAATTCTTTTGAATTCATTAACTTATTAAAAAATGCCTTTTTTTTGGGAAAAAAGAAATTATTGCTATTTATTAATGTTATTAAGGGGATTGTGATTAATTTTTAGTTAATTGATTATAAAACATCATTAAATAAATGATTGATTAATCAATTATAAGGCATATAAGGATATAAGGATTAGAAGTTGGGGTTTGCTACATGTTCATGAGATAGCTAAGGGTAATTGATGAGTACCCCACAATGCTAGCATAGCTAGGAAGGAGAGAGAGCTAGCAGCTTACCCCGACAAAGTCACCAAGCTTAGAGGCTTTCGACCCCGACCTTTAGCCACTTACCTTATAGGAGTAATGCCTGTTTACAGATAAGTATAAAGAACTTATGCCTAAACCTATGTTTGCAAGTATAGGTTTGAGAAAATGTGGAATTCCTTAAACTCTCCTCTGACAAACATTTGGTTTGATGTAGATTTAGTTATTCAAGATAGTTAGGAATCAGGGAAATCGAGGTCGAGGGGCATCATCGCAAGGACCACCAACGTCGATGCTGCCACTACCATCGTTTGAATTAGCTCTCATTTTTTTCTCCTTAGAGGATATTAATGAGACATTAAAGGATGCCAGTTAGCAGATGTCGAAGTGGAACCCCCACCATCTGGAGTGGGTAACCCTGAAGCATCGAGGAACTTAGAGGGAGGGCCTCCACCAGGGGACATGACCAGAGAACTGCAGAAAATCAAACTCCCATAGTTTGTTCGGGGTCATGCAAGTGAAAATGCAGAGGCATGGTTGGAAGGAATGATGCAATGTTTCGCCTTAAGAGACTATGTTTCCACATCAAAGATGAAGATAGAGATCTTTCAGTTGAGGGAATGTTCCTTGAATTGGTGGGGTAATATGGAGAGGAAGTTGCACCTTACCCCAGACACCGTCTCATGGTATCTTTTTAAGGAAAGGGTCTAGAGGAAATATTTTCCTAATTACTATGAGGAACAATAGGTAGGAGCATTTCATGCTCTAGTTCAGAGAAACAGGACCGTGGAAGAGTACGAGATCAGGTTCATGGAGTTAGTAAAATATGCCTCGTACATGGATATCGATCAACGAAAAGAAGAATGTTTTGTGTACGGGTTAAACTCTAAGATAAGGCTCATGGTACGAATGTGGAAACCATCGTCAATAGCTTAAGCAGTTGAAAATTCTCTTTATATGGAGGACATATGAGCTTAAATGGAGGTATGAGATCAAAAATTCCATAACATCCTGGATTTGTGGGAAGGCCCTTAGGACTTTCTCTAGGGGAGGAAGCTCTAGGCCACCTCCTTATGGCAATAGAGTCGCACCTAGAGCAGTTGCAACATGTATTTCAATGACAACGAGTGCAACATCCCACTCATCGCCAACGATGCAGGAAGGTCCACAACCTTCTCAGAGAGTAGCAAGTAGGGGCAGGGGATCCATGGGAAGTAAATCCTTTTAGAGGCCTTCACAAGGAAGCACCCAGGTTCCACCCCGAGTTACTTGATGGGGGTGTGGAGGACCTCATTACCAACATGATTGTCCAGAGTCACAAGGAGGATTTGTGCATAGAGAAGGAAAGACCCCGATGGGAAGAGCGAGTAGTAGCCAATAGATTTATGCAACGGTTAATAACCACTAGGCAGAGCATCAATCCACTATGGTGGAGTCATCATGTACACTAAATCACGTCAATGTTAATATTTGATTTGATTCTGGTGCTATAAATAATTTCATTTCACCTTGTGCATTAGAAAAGTGTGGGTTGGTAGCCTATGAGCACAATGGATTTAAACAAGCCAAGATGGATTCAGGGGAAAAACAAGCTATAGGACCTAGCGGTGATAATTATCTAGTAGACCTGGGAGTGTGTAGTACTAGGTTGAAGGTATATGTCACTGCTCTAGGGACATATGAACTAATCATTTGAATGGACTAGTTAGAAGCCTATCGAGCTATGGTAGATTGTTTTGTGAAAAGGGTGCTTTGTGTTGACAATGAAGGAAGGTCAGTAGAGATCCACGGTGTACAGAGGAAGATGTCTCTATGCTTTATCTCAACCATGAAGGTTAAATGTTGCATGAGGCAAGGTTATCAATTTTATGTAGTGGAAGTAGTTAATGAAGGGAAAGGACCCTCCATGGATCAATATCCAATATTGTCAGAGTTTAAGAATGTTTTTTCGAAAGAGTTGCCCAGGTTACCTCCTGAGAGGGAACTTGATTTTACCATTGAGATAAACCCAATGCAAAGCCAATTTCTAAGACACCATATAGGATGATGGCGTCGAAACTTTGTGAGTTGTAGATGCAGTTGAAGGAACTACTTGACTTAGGGCTAATAAGGCCTAGTGTCTCACCTTGGGGTGCACCGGTAATTTTTATCAAGATGAAGGATGGTTCCTTACAACTGTGTATAGATTACAGGGACTTGAACCATTCTACAGTGAAAAATAGGTACCCAATGCCATGGATAGATGACCTCTTTGATCAGATGAAAGGAGAAGCATTTTTGTCAAAAATTGATCTGCGATCAGGGTATCACCAATTAAGGATTAAGGAAGGCGATATTCCTAAAAAATACTTTCAAACTCAGTTTGGGCATTACAAATTCATTGTAGTACCTTTTGGTTTGACCAATGCACCAATAGTATTCATGAGCCTCATGAATGGTGTATTCCAAAATTACTTAGACAACTTTGTACATGTCTTTTTGGATGATATCTTCATCTATTCCAATAACGAAAGAGAACATGAGGAACACTTACGAGTGGTGTTGTCGTGCATTAGAGAGAACAAATTTTATGGCAAGTTGTCAAAGTGTTATTTCTTCCAGAAATAAATTAACTATTTAGGTCATATCATTTCTAGTGAAGGAATCTCTATGGATTCAAAAAAGGTAAAGGCCATTATGGAATGGTCAGTGCCGAAAAATGCTCATGAGGTGAGGAGCTTCATGGGACTAGTTGGTTATTATTGGAGGTTTGTGGAAGGGTTATATAAGATAGAGAAACCCATCACCACCTTGAAGTGCAAGGTGGTCAGGTATAAATGGACAAAAGAATGTGATATTGCATTCATCGAGCTTAAGATGTTACTAACTAGTGAACCAATTCTACAAGTGTCAGATATGGAAAAAGAGTTCACAGTCTACATAGATGCCTCAAAGAAAAGAGTGGGGGGTGTACTAATGCAGGATGAGGGAGTGATAGTGTATGCGTCAAGAAATTTTAAACAACATGAGGAGCTTTACGCTACTCATGATTTAGAGTTGGCAGTTGTAATGCTAGCTCTAAAGCTTTGGAGGCATTATCTAGTGAGGCGAAGCTTTGAGCTCAAAACAGACCATGAAAGCTTAAAGCATCTCTTCACTCAAAGGGATCTCAATTCAAGGCAGAGGCGATGGAGTGTGTTTATGAGTGAGTATGATTTTGGAATTTTGTACATCAAGGGAAAGGAGAATGTGGTTGCAAATTCCTTGAGCAGGAGACCATGGGTCTTCTCCTTGGTACCCTTAAAAGTTAACTTGAGGGAGCGTGTGTTGGGGAAACTTCTTGGAGTTGGTATTTAAAGGTTACTTCAATCCTCTAGAGTGGGAGGAAATTATATCCAAAGTATGAAGGATATAGCTTGGAAGCAGATGGATTATTAAGATATCAAGGAAGGATGTACATCCCTGAAGGTGGGGATATTCGAAGCATCATACTCAAGGAAGCCCATAGAGAAATTTATTGTGCACATCCGGGTGTGAAGAAAATTTACACAGACATGAAGAAGCTTTTCTTCTGGGTAGGCATGAAGCATGATGTATTCCATTTCGTCACCAAGTGCCTAGAGTTTCAACAAGTGAAGGCTGACCACCACCACCCGGAAGGTCTCCTACAACCACATGATGTTCCTATGTCCAAGTGGGAAGTCATTTCTATGGATTTTGTTGTGGTATTTCCACTCACATTGCACATACACAATGTCATTCTTGTGATAGTTGATAAGTTGACCAAGAGTGCTCATTTTATTCCAGTTAGAGACACTTATGATGTCACCGATGTGGGATGCGTGTTTATAAGTGAGGTCATCTATCTGCATGGATTACCCAAAAAGATCATTTCATATAGGGAATCTCAATTCAAATCTAGGTTTTGGACAAGTTTACAATCAGTGTTGGGAACAAAGTTGAACTTAAGCACAACATATCATCATGAAACAGATGGGAAAATTGAGAGAGTAAATCAGGTTATGAAGACATGCTTAGGATATACATTATGGATAATCAAACCCATTGGGAGAAGTACCTACCTTTGGTAGAGTTCGCCTACAATAAAAGTTTTCATAGCTCCATTGGAATGCCACCCTATGAAGCTCTGTATGGAAGGCCATGTGGGACACCATTGAGTTGGGAAAGGTTAGAAGACCGAGTGGAAGTTGGGCCAGAACTAATTCAAGAGATGGAGGAACATGTGATTCAAATTAGGCAACAACTAAAGGAAGCACATGATAGACAGAAAATTTATGTTGATGCACATAGGACTGACCGAAGTTATAAAGTGGGAGATCAAGTTTTCATTCGTATCAAGCCTAATAAGAGTACCATTCAATTCGGGAAGGGGATAAAGTTTTCACCTCGATTTATAGGACCGTTCAAAATCCAAGAGAAAATTGGACCCATTGCTTATCGTCTCATACTGCCACCCACTTGCATAAAACTCATAATGTTTTTCATGTGTTTGTTCTACCGCATTATGTTGCTAACGAATCTCATGAACTGAATTTGAAGGAATTGAAGGTATCAGACGTGGGAACCCTCATGGTTGAACCGTTATGCATATTGGACCGTAGGGTCTGACATCTTAGGAACCATCTGGTAGACCAAGTTAAGTTCCAATGGGACAAGTATATCCTAGGATTTTCTACTTGGTAGGTTGCAGAGACCTTATGAAGAGATCATCCCTCACTTTTTTGACCACCTTGGGAATATGTTTCCCGAAGTTTGGGTGTATGTAATGCCACCCTTTGACTTAGAGAACTAGAATTACTTAAGGCCTAATCATATTTATTTTCTATTTACTGTGAAACTATTAATGATACACTTGAACTTTTAAGACATATGAACCTATGTGAATGTCAATTCTATGAATGTTTAACGTTATTTGAATTATGATGGATATTATGCAATTTATTTCTAACTTGAAAATTTTGACATTTAAAGTTGTTGGTACGTGGATACTGGATTGAGATTATGATTAAATGCATTTACACGATGATAATGCATGGATATGTATGAGTTTGTGTTATAGACTAATCTACAGGTCAATAGACTATGAAATAACCAAAGGATAATGATGATAAAAGGTTGATGTAATGAACATCGACCAGGAAACAATATGGTATGAATCTTTGTATGTGAAATTATATTTGTTCATACACATTGCTATGATATGTGGACCAGTGCAAGTTTTTTAGGTGGCGAGACTACCTGAAACTGAATATACGATGACAAAATTCCAAGCAACACAATGCCACTGTATGGTCCATGGTAGGGTCTTTACCTTAGTTCTATTAGAAGAGGTGGAGGCATTTCCCACCATGTATTCTCTGAAACCTGGAGTCATGGGAGGACGGTGTTAGCTCACGCTCCCATAGACGTGTGATGATGACTGCCAGTTTCCTGCTAGGGAAGCTTGGTCAAGAGAGTTGACACTTCCGCTTACAGGTTCTATTTGGAGTTAGGTCAATATAGTTGATGCTCTAAGATAGTCCAACAAAGGAAGGATAGGGATGGAATATGGAAGTAGTTTAGGGAGGAAGGATGACTAGAAGTAGTTGAGAGTGTGTGGGGCTTTCGCCTTATAGTAGAATTTCTTGATTTCCTCTTTTTGAAAAATATTTATATATGTATATTTATAATTTCTTAATTGAACTACAATTATCTAAGTGAATGTTGTTTGTGCTAAATTATTATAATTGAGGGGTTTTGCGAACATTTTAAATGGTTTACTATCTTTTATAAAATGAATGGTCTTGTTGATTGGATTGGACACATACAAGAATTAATTTAGGTGTGATGATTATTGCCATTAGTACATGTGCGAGTCATGTATGTGCTAGCTACACATGCATGCCTTGCACATGTACACTAGTATGTATAAGTGTTTTAAATTGATGATGTTGTTTATTTGATGTGGATGTATGAATCATGTGTCATTACCCTTGTATTGTAAATTACTCTAACTTCGAGACAAAGTTTATTGAAGGGTGGGTGTATGTAACAACCCAATTTGATTATTTATTTATCATAGTTGTTAATGTAATTTTAATTAATTATTAAAATAAATTCAATGAGCCTTTTTATTATTTTATTATTAAAAAGGTAGGTGAAGTAATTAATGAGGGGATAAGGTTGTTGGGGAATTAATGAGGGGATAAGGTAGTTGGGGAATTGAATGTGGGGGAGGCATTCGAGAGAGGAGGATAAGGAAGAGGAGAGAGGACTTGGAGAGGCGTATTTTTTGTTTTGGGAGAAATTGGGGAAGAAGGAGGAAAGAAAGAAATTATGAAAGAGAAAGGAAGAAGGTGGAAACTGGAAAAACATATTGTTTTGGGGAGATTTTACAATGACACTGTTGTTGCTGGGATCTTTGGGCTCGGGGGCCAAGAAACCGCAAGGATTCCTGGAGCTAGAGATTCGGAGAGGTTGTTCCTAGTTGGATGGGAGGTTAATATTTAGTTGGGCAGTTTGGGAAATCTCAAGAAAAAGTGAACCAGGGGATAAATCAACCAACCTGTAGGTCGAGGTATGTATTTTATTATGTTGTTTGCCAGTTTATTCCTAGTATAAAGAAAAGCGTGAAAGAAAACCATAAACTAAATTGCAGTTATTTTAGTAGGAGATAACAAAAATTATATAATTTTTTTATTTTATTGAGGCCCTGAAATAGGAAAGCCTTACATTAAGGAAGCACTAACTCCCTTATTTCAGGCTTCAACCTATAGAGGACTCCAATCCTCCCTTTCTTCTCCCTTCCACCCTCACTTCATGTGTATGTTTCAGGTTTCATTTACTTCCTTGGAATCTTCTTTGTTTTTTATCTTCTAAATTAGACCACAAAGACACTCTCCTTCCATCTTACCTTTCTGTTTATATAATATTCCAACATGTACGAATTTGAAACATAGTGTCTCTTTGTATGAACCAATAAACCTCTTCATTTAATTTAATAATAATGATAACATTTTGTCATTAATTGTTTTTGTATTTAATTCAAAAGACTTCAAATCCCTTGTAAGTTGTTCATCATTAATGTAATATATGGGTGCTAAAAATTGTTTACTGTTGTTGTAACAGTTCCTTGAACAAACCCTAATCCTGTGATGTTAATTATCTTTAATCATATTTTTAGCCTTTATGAGTCAATCTAAGTTATGGATTGACTCTTCTTATTTTGGTCTCACACTTCCATATTGATCCAACAATCTACGATCAATCTTTGTTGTCCATTTTCGATTTATAGAATTTATGATTTCCTTGTCTGTTGACCTCAACCATCAAATAATTGTTCCTCTAAAGTTACTCTGGGCATATTGTATTTGTTGGATCATTGAATATCAATATGTATGATCAGTAAACAGGAGCCTTATAGCCTATATGTCTCATCAACATGAAATTATCTGTTTAAAACAATTATAACTTTGGTTGTTTATATGACGAGAAATTATCGACCACTCAAGCCACACGTCGAGTCAGAAAATAAAATAAATTCGACCACCTGGAAGTTGAAATGGAAAAAATGAGTCGGCCAAAATCCAAGTCAGTTTTGAGGAAAAATAAATCAACCAAAGTCGAGTCGGAAAATAAAATAGAGTCGGCCACCTGGAAGTCGAAATGGGAAAAATGAGTCTGCCAAAATGCAAGTTAGTTTCGAGGAAAAACAAGTCGACCAAAGTCGAGTCAAAAAATAAAATAGAGTCGGCCACCTGGAAGTCGAAATGGGAAAAACGAGTCGGCCAAAATGAAGGTCAGTTCGAGGAAAAGTAAGTCGACTAAAGTCGAGTCAGCCAAGAGTCAAGAAATGCAAGTCAAAGTTGAAGGCAATGAAAGTCGAATTTATCCAAATCGAATTCAGAGGCAATGCACGTTGAAGTTATCTAAGTTGAAGTCGAAGGCAATGCAATTCAAATTTATCCAAGTCAAAGTCGAAGGAAATGCAGGTTGAAGTTATCTGAGTCGAAGTCGAAGGAAATGCTAGTCGAATTTATCCAAGTCGGAGTCGGAGGAAATATAAGTCGAAGTTATCCAAGTTGAAGATCAAGATGTCTAATAGAGACTCTCATAACATAACCTTTTACATATTTTATTGAGCACCAGACTTTGATCTTTCCCCTTTTCATTTAGATGGGACAAATTTATTATCCATAAGTATTCATTGTTTTTAGACAATGCATGAGTTTGACAATATCATATGCACAATTTTTATGATTATGACCATAATATTGACCTCTTTGCATAAAAGACACACCATATCCAACATTATGTATTAATAAAAACACCAATATCTATCTCAAAGTTAATACCACATTAACCACTGGTAATGGTAACCATATTGATCCTTTTTGCATCAATGTCAACACAAACACCATATACCCTCTTGACATCAATTCCAACACTATAAAACCATGTCCAATAAAATCTACATATTCTCTATAGAATAAATTAAGCATACTCATCGCATATTTGAGCTACTATAGGAAAGTCATGATTACAAACAAATATTTCTCAAATAAGAAAGACAAAGGTGCACTCTAGATATCATGGAATATATGGGAAAGGGAATTATTTATGAAAGAATCAATAGAATAGTTGGTTTTAAAGGCCCATCAATGTGACCTGAATTTCATTTTACTAAAGCTAGAAATTTATGACCCCATTAATACACTAACATAGAAATATATGAAGGGACATTTCAGTTGGAGAATACAACTATAGTAGAAAGAGGAATTGAGAAGACTATAGAGATTAGGAAATCAAGGGCCAATAAAGAAAATTCTATAACTTTTCGATGAAGAAATATAAACATCATATTTGGAAAGACACAATGAGGAGGATGAGGAAGGGTTTAGCTTTGATATGTCAAATGAGGTAGTAGTTGAGTAGGGAAAAAGGAACATGATAAAAACGCTAATGAACCTTATTGAGTTAGAGGTGCAAACAGTGTAGGGATAAGACCGATGGAATGAATAAATTAGCCATGATGTGGAGGAATTCATTGCAACACTAAAGTAAATAAACCAAACAAGGGAGAAGATGACAAACCAAAGGGATAAGCAAAAGGATGCACTCAAAGATAGGCCAAGAAATCAAGACCACCATTAATGAATAAGAAAAAAAAAAGAACAAATAGAGATAGAGATAGACCTCATAAGAAAAAAATTAGTACCTAAGTTAGATCCAAAAACAAGAAACAAAGGGAAACTTGGAGAAGGGTCCCCAGACAAGAATGAAAATGTTGGACCTGTTGATAGAAAGAAAGGTTGAAAGAAAACAAGAATAGAAAGTAACGAAGGATCTGCTACAGATCCAATTCATATATCAAAACCAAATCTAATACAGAGTAAGGAGAGACAGAAGAGGATATATCCAAAAGAAGGGGAAAACAATGAATTGACTAACATACACAAGGAATATATAGGGAAAAATCCCAAGCATATCCCCACTAAGGACATGAAGAAGTACTATAAATTCCAAATCCAAGGGATAGAATGAGATATAAGAATATTGGAGTCTAATATGGAGAATCAATCCAAGATCAAAATATTGAAGAAGAAAACAAACTAACTTCAATATCAATTGGACAATTGGGACCAAACTAAGGAAATCAAATGTAGAAAAAAGGAAACAAAACAATGAGAGCATATTTCAAAAGGGGAGAAAGAAGAGGCAAAGAACAAAAAGGAGGAATCAATAGGGTTGATAATTTTGAAGAAGAGCCAAGAAAGAATAGAGTAAGAAGATAAAGAAAAAATAGAAGAACATATAAAGAAAAATAACCGAAAATCAAACAACTCCAAAACATTCGGTCATTGGAAAGGCAAAAAAGGAAGAGGATGGAAGAGGAGAAAGAAGAATTTGACCAAAAAAAAAAACTATTTTGATAATGAATACGAAGGTACTAATAAGGAGACTAAAAAAGAAGAGGAAAATAGGAAAAAAGAAAAGAAAAAGAGAAAAATAAACATGAAGAGAAGTGAAAAGAAGAAGAATAGAGGAAGCAAGAAAAACACAAAAAAAAGAAGAAAGAAGAATAATAGATGAAGTATCTAGAACAAAAAAGAAAGAAGAAAGAAGAAGAATAGAGGAAGAAGTCAAATACATAAAAGGATAAACAGGAAGAAGGATGAAGAAAAGAAGAAGAAAGGAAAATACTGTAAGATGAGAGAAGAGGAGAAAATGAAGTAGGAAGAAGAAGAAAAATAGAAAGAAGGGGAGAAGTAGAGAGAAGAAGAAAGATAGAACGATAAAAGAGGAAGAAAAATAATAGCAAGCTAACACAACAAAATAAGTAGAAAGGTTAGTGGAAAAGAACATGGAGGTAGGAAAAACCTCTAAAGTAAAGAAATAATCAGGAAACAATCAAGTACGCAACCAAGTACACAACCAAGTAACTAACACAAATCAAGGGAAGGACTTGTAAGTGGAAATACAACCCTTATCATAGAGGACACCATATCCTTGAATGAATCTAGAATAATTGATGTTCCTGGGGAAAAGGAAGAAATTGATATCAAATTGTAGTAGTAGGAGAATAGACAATAGATCCATTTGCAAGCTAAGATCATTTTGGAAGGAAAATACATTTTAGAGATTAGAAATATGGTGTATACATAGTTGTATTATAATAAATACATAGGAGTTATGATGACAAAGATGGTCATCTCAAAAGTATCATATAAACACAAATTTCAATGGGGGCATTAGATTATACTCTACACAAGTTGCAAGTAAAAACCTCAAGAGATGTGATGCAGGAGCATCGTCAGCAAGAACGTGTGGCAGGACAGCTCGGAGCTTGGGAATCATTTCGGAACCTCAAATGCTAGGAGTTACTGGGAATCTTTTGGAGTTGATTGGAAAAATGGAAGAAGATCAAATGCTTGGGAGCGGATGATCACGAGTGATCTGGGAGTTTCACCCTGAGTCTTGAATGTAACTGAACTTAAGTAGCAGTTAGAGTTTTTTTGTTTTCCGAGTAGACAAGTAGTTGGGGGAACCCTAAGGACCCTCTGAGATAAATAGAGGTTTTGTACGCCCAAATGAGGCTACTGCGAGTTAGTAGGAATTTTCTGAGTTTTGAGTTATTGTTTTGAAATTAGTCATAGCCATTTACTTTTGAATGAATATGACAGAGGAAATTTGACTCAAATGCATAGCACTGTTACTGTTTGAAATTCTTTGTTATTGTGTTTTCATAAATGAATGAATTTCATTATGAATGGATGAAACTGTGAATGTTAGTATAAGTTTCAATTGTTTCTCTTCTATTGAGTGAGTGAAAGGTGTGCACATAGAATGCAAGGAGTGCGTGATGGGATCTGTTTCAATTTCGAAGCTCAAAAGAGATAGCATGAAACTTTCCCTTTTCCAGGAGTGGAAAGCGACTATTGCAAGGTGTGCAAAGTCACCCACAAGAACCAAGGCTTGCGTAAGAATCTGCTGTAAGGAGTGCATAGATTTGGAATTTGGCTAAGTGTCGAAGGGACTCCATAAGAGTCAAATTTGTGAAATGGGAAATCCCGACTTGATCACAGTCATTGATCCATGGAAATATCTGGACCATCGATCTAGCACCATCGCCATTTCGGGTATTGGGAGAATGGAGGTAAGGAGACTCCCAAAGTCATGAAACATGAAACCCCAACATAATCACAGTTGTTGATCAAAGGAAAGAGATGGATCGTCGATCTAGTACCATCGCTATTTCGAGTATCGAGAGAATGGAGGCAAGGAGACTCCCAAAGTCATGAAATACGAAACCCCAACTTAATCACAGCCGTTGATCCAAGGAAAGACCTGGACCGTCGATCTAGCGCTATCGGGAGAACGAAGGTAAGGGGACTCCCGTGAAATCGCAACTTAATTGTAGCCATCGATCGAAGAGAGTCGTGAGTCATCAATCTAATGCTCGCAAATATCAAGAAATTGGGGATCGGGAGAATGGATGTGAACCAAATCCCAAAGTCCCGAAACGCAAAATCATGAAACGATCGCAGCCGTCGATCAAGGAAAGCGCAGTACCATCAGATTTGGTCTTAGGGAGGATTCAGAAATTGGGAGATTGGGGCTCAAGAGAGTTGGGTGACTTGGAAATAGAACACCCGAGGTCCCGAAGCATGAAGCTCCTTTTTTTGGGCGTACGGTCATAACCTGTGGTCGCGTGAGAGAAACTTGCGCCTGGTGCTTGTTCGCACGATGAAGTTTTGTGAGAAGGACCTATGGATAATTCTTGAATATCCTAACAGAGAATCGAAGAGTTGTTGCAACTCGAATATTGAGAAGATCCAGAGACCGGGAGGTCAACAAACCTTGCTGAGGTAGGGGCACTGCATCAAGTGGTATCAGAGCTGATTTTCTTCTGTAGATTTTCGACGAAGGAGATAAAGGAGATGATAGAACTTGAAGCTACACTCTATGTGTGAGAGACAGCTGACACAATGCCACCGAGGAGATGAGTGGAACAACCTTTAGCCAATCGGGCTGTAGAAAGGGAGATGCAAGAACTTCGTGAAAGATTAGAGGTGATGGAGGCAGCATAGAGGAGGGCACTTGATGCTGGAGATATCAGCGATGAAGAGAGTGAAGAAGTAGAAGTCAAAGAAGATGCATGAGAGAATGTTGCCGAAGAGCGCTTGCTAAGAGAGGTTGTTAGATTGGGAGCTAGAGCCAAGATAGAGGTCCCAATGTATGAAAGTAATTTGGATGTTGAAGAGTTGTTGGATTGGGTAAGATCCATGGACAAATATTTTGACTATGAAGACGTCGATGAGGAGAAAAGGGTGAGACATGCTATCACCAGACTCAAAGGACATGCAACACTGTGGTGGGATGAACTGCAGGCTGAGAGGAGAAGCAAGGGAAAACAAAAGATAAAGAATTGGGATAGAATGGTAGCCAAGATGAAGGGAAAAATCACGCCCAAAGATTACCAGATCAATCTATTCAGGAAATTGCAGAACTTGAGACAGAAGGGTATGACAGTTAAAGAATACACAGAGGAGTTCTACAAGCTAAGCATCATAACTGGAAAAAGAGAGAAGGATGAAGAAAAAGTTGCCAGGTATATAAATGGCCTGAGGTATGAGATCAACATGATGACAGTAAGGATAGTGGAGGATGCTTATCAGTTTGCACTGAAGGTGGAGGAGAATTTGGCCAAAAAACAAAATCAGCGAGGCAGAGGTAGAAGCCCAATTCTGAACAAAGGCAAGGGAGTTGCCCAAGAAAAGGCACAAAAATCCAAAGATGAGACCGATAAACCACATAGTCACTCGAGGAGAGGAGGAAGTTTTCGAGGAAGACAAGATGGTGGAAGAAGTTCTTCCAGAGTAAGAGGAAGAGGTAGAGGAGGAGAAGTGAGATGTTACACCTATGGAAAGCAGGACATAAGTCTTGGGAATGTCCCGAGTAAAAGAAATAAGGAGAAGGTGAAGCTCACATTTTGAAAGCACAGAGAAGAAATATTGACGCAGAAGGAGTAGAGGATGGAACATACCTAATGTTGAGAAAAGTTCTCTTAAAACCAAAGGAAGAAGTTGAGAAGCCCGTGCAGGGAAACAACCTATTCAGGATAGCTTGCAAGACTAAGGACAGAGTCTGCAAAGTGATAATTGACAACGAGAGCATGAAAAACTTAGTATCCATAGAGATGGTGGATAAATTGGAGCCGGAGACAACTGTACATCCGAAGCCATACAAATTTTCATGGTTGCAGAAAGGACACCAGGTAATGGTTACTAAATAATGCTTGGTTGAATTTAAAATAGGAGGATATAGAGATGAAATTCTATGTGATGTAATTCCCATGGATTTATGCCATATTTTGTTGGGAAGACCATGGCAGTTTTTCAAGAATGTCATTCATGATGGGAGGAAGAATACATACACCTTGGAGAAGAATGGTAGAACGCACATGTTGCTGCCAATAGAGGAGAAGAAAGTGAAAGACGAAGCCATCACAAGCATACTTCTCATGAGTGGAAGGAACTCCTAAGAGAAGTTAAGAAAGGACAGGAGATGCAGTTTTCTGTGGTGAGGAAACCTAGAGTTGTCCTTACAAGTACTTCAATGGATGATATGCTAGAAGAAATTCAAGAATTGTTGGATAATTTTGCTGATATAGTGGTGGATGAGCTGCCTAACTCATTACCACCCATCAGAAGTATCAGCCATCATATTTATCTGATACCAGGAGCAAGACTGTCAAACAAAGCATCATATAGACTAACACCTCGAGAGAATGAGGAGGTAAAGAACCAAGTCTAGGAATTGTTAGACAAAGGGTTAGTCAGAGAGAGCTTGAGTCCATGCGCAATGCCAACTGTGTTGAGTCCAAAGAAATATGGAGGATGAATAATGTGTACAGACTCAAGAGCCATTAACAAAATCACCATCAGGTATAGATTTCCTTTTCCAAGAATGGATGATTTAATGGATTGTCTAAGTGGAGAAATTTTCTTTTCTAAGATAGATTTGAAAAGCAGATATCACCAGATAAGAATGAGAGAAGGTGATGAGTGGAAGATAGCCTTTAAGACAAATGAAGGTTTGTATGAATGGCTTGTTATGCCATTTGGCTTAACAAATGTCTCGAGTACTTTTATGAGGTTGATGAATGAAATACTGAAAGATTCCATTGGCAAGTTTGTGGTTGTATATCTGGATGATATATTGATCTTTAGCAAGACTAAAGAGGAGCATTTGAGACACCTGACACTAGTGATGAGAAGACTACAACAGGAGAAGTTGCTGATAAATCTTAATAAGTCCTCTTTCATGAAGACATAAATCATTTACTTGGGTTTTGTGATCTCTTCAAATGAGTTGAAGATGAATCCAGAAAAGGTGAAAGAAATCAAAGAATGGTCGTCGCCGAGAAGCATGTTTGAAGTAAGAAGATTCCATGGATTAGCAAGTATTTATAGGAATTTCATCAGATATTTCAGTGGAATTTGTGCACCAATGATGGATATAGTAAAGAAGAAGCACAAGTATTTTAAATGGACAGAAGAGGCAGAGAGGAGCTTCAATACACTGAAGGAGAAGATAACAGAACGACCAATTCTGGTCTTGCCAAATTTTGAAAAGACATTTCAGGTGAGATGCGATGCAAGTGGAGTTGCAATTGGAGAAGTTTTGAGCCAGGATAATAGATCGGTTGCCTATTTTAGTGAGAAGTTGAATGAGACTAGGAGAAAATACTCCACATATGATAAAGAATTTTATGCCATAATTCAAGCCCTGAATAAGTGGAGACATTACCTTGTCCCACAGGAATTTGTCTTGTACAGTGATAAACAAGCTTTACAATTCATAACCAGACAGGAAAAATTGAATCAGAAGCATGCAAAGTGGATTGAGTTTATGCATAATTTTACTTTTGTCATAAAACATATTGTTGGGAATGCTAACAAAGTTTTTGATGCATTGAGCAAGAGATGTTTGATTCTGCAGGAATTTTAGGTGAAGACCTTGGGGTTTGAACACCTTAAGGAAATGTACAGTGATGATCCATATTTCAAGGAGGCATACGAAGCATGCACGAATCTTATGTTGAAAGATAGGAGCCAATGGGAAGAATATATGGTTCAAGAGGGATTGTTGTTCAAGGGAAATCAATTATGCATACCAAAATGTTGAATGAGGGACAACCTTTTGAAGGAGAAGCATAGTGGAGGATTGGCTGGACATTTTAACCATGATAAAACATTCGCAGAGTTGAGTGGTTCATACTATTGGCCAGGTATGAGGACAGAAGTGGTGAAATTTGTGAACAGATGTAGAATCTGCCACCATGCAAAAGGAATAAGAGAGAACATTGGATTGTATCAACCATTGTCGATACCAGAGAGGCCTTGGGATGTGATAAGTATGGATTTTGTGTTAGGACTGCCAAGAATGCAAAGTGGATGTGATTCCATATTTGTGGTGGTGGATATATTTTCAAAGATGACACACTTTATCCCATGCCAAAATACCAGTGTTGCAACACATGTTGTAAATCTGTTTTTCAAGGAAGTTGTGAGACTTCACGGCCTACCTAGAAGTATCGTCTCAGATAGAGACACAAAATTTGTTGGTCATTTTTGGAGAACACTGTGGAAGAAGTTGGGGACGGATATGTCCTTCAACTCAGCTTATCATCCTCAGACATATGGATAGACTGAGGTGGTAAATAGAAGCTTGGGAAACTTGTTGAGGAGTTTGGTCACTGAGCATCATAACCAGTGGGATCAGATTCTTCCACAAGCATAATTCGAATAGAATGACTTGCCAAACAGAAGCACTGGAAAGATCCCATTCTAGATATTGTATGGAATGCAACCCAGGGGAGTATCCGAGTTGAGAGACTTGGGATAGAGTGAGATCAGAAGCGCTGGAGTAGAAGATTTTGCTGCAGAAATGCAGAATCTCCATAGCTAGATCAGAGGACAATTACAGAACTCTAGCCAAGAGTACAAGCATAGAGTTGATCAACATCACAGAGAACTTCAATTTGAGGTGGGAGATCAGGTTCTGGCACATCTTAAGAAAGAAAGGTTCCCTAAGGGAATGTATAACAAGTTAAAAATGAAGAAGATAGGGCCATGTAAGATCTTGAGGAATTTTGATGCAAACGCCTATGATATTGAGTTTCCAGATGATGTGGGCATATCGCCCATATTCAATGTTTCAGACCTGTATCCTTATTGGAAAGATGATGCAGAGGGATCAAAATATCAAGATAAGATTCAATAGGAGAAACAAATGTCTATAGCAGAAAAAACATAAATGGAGAAGATCATTGATTAGAGAATTGGCAAGAAGACCAGGAGGAAGACCTATCTTGAATATTTGGTTAAGTGGAAGGGACACCCGACAAAGGATTCCAGTTGGGAAAATGAAGTTGATATCCAGAAGCATGGAAATTCGGTGTAGGAGCTCATGGATAAGATTCCATGAATTTTTGTCCAGGGGGAGTATGATGCAGGAGCATCATAAGCAAGCACGCGTGGCAGGACAACTCGATGCCTGGGGAGTTACTGCGAATATTTTGGAGTTGATTGGAAAAACGGAAGAAGATCAAATGCTTGGGAGTGGATGATCACGAGTGATCTGGGAGTTTCACCCTGAGTCTTGAATGTAACTGAACTTAAGTAGCAATTAGATTTTTTTCATTTTCCAAGTAGAGGAGTAGTCGGGGGGAACCCTAAGGACCCTCTAAGATAAATAGAGGTTTTGTACGCCCAAATGAGGCTGCTGCGAGTTAGTAGGAATTTTCTGAGTTTTGAGTTATTGTTTTGATATTAGCTGTAGCCATTTACTTTTGAATGAATATGACAGAGGAAATTTGACTCGAATGCATAGAACTATTACTGTTTGAAATTCTCTGTTATTGTGTTTTCATAAATGAATGAATTTCGTTATGAACGGATGAAACTGTGAATGTTAGTATAAGTTTCAATTGTTTCTCTTCTATTGAGTGAGTGCAAGGTGTGCACACAGAACACAAGGAGTGTGTGATGAGATATATTTCGATTCCGAAGCTCATAAGAGATAGCATGAAACTTTCCCTTTGCAAGGATAGCAAAGCGACTGTTGCAAGGTGTGAAAAGTCACCCGCAAGAACCAAGTCTTGCGTAAGAATCTACTGCAAGGAGTGCATAGATTTGGAATTCGGCTAAGTGTCGAAGGGACTCCATAAGAGTCAAATCCGTGAAACGTGAAATCCCGACTTGACCACAGTCGTTGATCCAAGGAAAGATCTGGACTGTCGATCTAGCACCATTGCCATTTCGGGTATCGACTGAACGGAGGTAAGGAGACTCCCAAAGTCACGAAATGCAAAACCCTGACTTAATCAAAGCCATTGATCAAAGGAAAGAGTTGGATTGTCGATCTAGTACCATCACTATTTCGGGTATTGGGAGAGTGGAGGCAAGGAGACTCCCAAAGTCGTGAAATGTGAAACCCCGACTTAATCATAGTCATTGATCCAAGGAAAGACCTAGACCATCGATCTAGCGCTATCGGGAAATCGGGGATCGGGATAACGGAGGTAAGGGGACTCCCAAAGCCGTGAAATGCAAAATTATGACTTGATCACAGCAGTCAATCAAAGAGAGTTATGATACGTCGATCTGACGCTCGCAAATATCAAGAAATCGGGGATCGGGAGAATGAAAGTGAACCAAACCCCAAAGTCGCGAAATGCGAAATCATGAAATGATCGCAGTTGTCGATGAAGGAAAGCGCAGGACCGTCAGATTTGGTCTTAGGGAGGATTCAAAAATCGGGAGATCGGGGCTCAAGAGAGTTGGGTGACTTGGAAACAGAACACCCGAGGTCCCGAAGCACGAAGCGCCTTTTGTTAGGCATGCAGTCATAGCCTGTGTTCGCGTGAGAGAAACTTGTGCTTGACGCTTGTTCACACTGCGGAGTTTTGTGAGAAGGACCTGTGGATAATTCTTGAAGATCCTAGTAGAGAATCGAAGAGTTGTTCCAGATCAAAGATTGAGAAGATCCAGAGACCGGGAGGTCAGCAGACCCTACTGAGGTAGGGGCACTGCATCAAGATGAAAAGTTATTGATTGGACGAGTGAACCATTAAATGATGACGAAAGGTTACAAAGAGATGCAAAAGGAACTTAAGGTTGAGGATAAAGAAATATAGGCTCTTTAATAGAATATGACAATATTAGAACAAATATTTGGTACATGTTTCTCACCATAGAGGTCCCAAGGGGAACTATGGAAGAAGAAGCAATTAGGATAAAGCTAGAAGCAACAGCAAACAAAATGCACTGAAAGGGAGAAATGGAGATGGAAAAAGAAGCAATGATAAATAAAATACACTCATATAGAATAACAATGATGGAAACAGAACTGGTAAGGAAGATGCATTTCAAATGGATAACACAAGTCGAGCAACTCCATAGTGCAATGCAAGAACTTTGGGAAAAAGGAAATAACAAGTAGGACATAATAGTAAGAATGAAAAATATAAGAACAAAACTAGAATATGGACTTT
>ML816248.1:0-11485 GCA_009831015.1 Picea engelmannii | reverse complement strand
TTTAATGAAGGAATTTGCGAAGGAGTTTTACCATGCCCCTTTGGAGAATGGGGAAGATTCTTCGAACTGGTAGAAGAAGAAGAAGAATATGATGATGGAGGAGGAGAGGGTGGTGGATAAGCACCATTCCCTCCATTTCCGCCTGGAGTCTTGTCACCACCGCCTCCCTTATGCATTGAAGGGTTAGAGCCTTCACCCTGCGACATGATGTTCCATTCCAACAAGATCTTCATCATGTTTCTCAACTCTATGACAACCTGCCTGAGATCTTCTTCTTCGTCCGGAACACGTTCATGACTTTCTGCATGTGCCATGCTTGGTGAAAATCTCTCTGCAATTTGCGGTGAACGAAATTGCTTCCTCCTCGTCGGATAAGAACTTGGCTCCACAAGTTGACCTTCTCCTCATGTGAGTTTCAACCTTGTGAGCATCAGAAACAAACTTGCAAACAATCAAGTCTTCAAAACCAGTGCTCTGATACCAACTTGATCTAAAAATGAAGAAGACTTGAAAAACTTGAATAATTATTGCAAGTGAAATGTTATGTGTTTAAAGCAACAGGATCAATTTGCAACACATAAATTAAGGATTATTTATGCAAAATACTCATAGACAGCAGCATAAAACATTGAACATCGGCACATAAACACAGCAACTTGATAAAGGAGTTCACCCCACTCCGAGCTACATCTCCTGGTCTAGCTTCCAATGGATCATTATTATTAAATTGCTCAAAGTGCTCAAAAACATGCCTTACAATGCTCAAAATGACAAACTGACTACTCCAATGGCTCCGCAGCATCCCAAAACCCCTGTCTGGGCTCTTTCGGCACCTGAAACGGTCGAAAAATGAGAAAGATATGCTTCCTTGAAGTCTTCTTCTCCAACTTTGTTGTCTCTGGTTCTACAATTCGCACCCTTGTTCTCCAAACCTGGCACACACGCTCTTTTAAGCGTAAATAACCCAGTCCCGTGCATAATCGTGCACCGGTACAAACCGTAGGACGGTTAAGGCGCCTCCAGCCCCTAACCGCCTCGGCACTCGGTCATATGGCCATAGGACCAAAATCTGGGCGGAAAAGGAGTTAATCCGTTGAACCGTGCAAACTATTTGAACCGCGTGCGCCAACACTCAACATATGAGTCGTGGGTTCAAAACCCCGCGCTAAAACTAACACACGGTTATATTTAATACAATGTATTTACATTACATTGCAATAGAATGCAATGCATTACAATGCGCCAACGGTCGTGCAATATATGTGTTTATAGCATGGTTATATGTGTTAACAAAAACCACGGGCCGGGGCTAAGCCCCGACCCGACCCCCCGCCCACATTGCAATTTCATAAATTTAAATATATTCATTTACATACATATAATAAGAACTGATATGTGGCCCAATGGCCGGGCGGTCGAGTGAAGTCGTTTAGGTGTTGGGGAGGTCCCGAGGTCAAACCCCGCGGACTCCCACTATATATTTTAAACAACACTCATTAACCAATCATATAGGGACACGTGGCGCCAATGGATTGGGCCACGTGTCTGCACTTTATTGGCCACTTATGACATGTGTCAACACCCGATTGGACAACCACAACCAATACAAATGCGCCATGTCTTCCCTCTGCCATGTTATCATGATGGTACAGCCCTGCCACGTGGCCGTATGGACTGTACAGACAGGTACAGTCAGCATCCCAATTTTTTGTCTGTTTGTCTTGGCGGACAGATCGCGATATCTCCTCCATACGGACTCCGTTTGCGAAAGTAAATATACCGCCGGAATCAGGAAGACGAGACAGACGCAATGGAACTGTTTTCGTCGCATTCCGAGCACTTTGAAAATTGAGCAAAATTTGATCCCATGATCACCTCATATACTTCATGTTCAAGATTTCCCAAGTTCTTATTCAACTCTAATGTCTTGCAAAGTCCATATTCTAGTTTTGTTCTTATATTTTTCATTCTTACTATTATGTCCTACTTGTTATTTCCTTTTTCCCAAAGTTCTTGCATTGCACTATGGAGTTGCTCGACTTGTGTTATCCATTTGAAATGCATCTTCCTTACCAGTTCTGTTTCCATCATTGTTATTCTATATGAGTGTATTTTATTTATCATTGCTTCTTTTTCCATCTCCATTTCTCCCTTTCAGTGCATTTTGTTTGCTGTTGCTTCTAGCTTTATCCTAATTGCTTCTTCTTCCATAGTTCCCCTTGGGACCTCTATGGTGAGAAACATGTACCAAATATTTGTTCTAATATTGTCATATTCTATTAAAGAGCCTATATTTCTTTATCCTCAACCTTAAGTTCCTTTTGCATCTCTTTGTAACCTTTCGTCATCATTTAATGGTTCACTCGTCCAATCAATAACTTTTCATCTTGATGCAGTGCCCCTACCTCAGTAGGGTCTGCTGACCTCCCGGTCTCTGGATCTTCTCAATCTTTGATCTGGAACAACTCTTCGATTCTCTACTAGGATCTTCAAGAATTATCCACAGGTCCTTCTCACAAAACTCCGCAGTGTGAACAAGCGTCAAGCACAAGTTTCTCTCACGCGAACACAGGCTATGACTGCATGCCTAACAAAAGGCGCTTCGTGCTTCGGGACCTCGGGTGTTCTGTTTCCAAGTCACCCAACTCTCTTGAGCCCCGATCTCCCGATTTTTGAATCCTCCCTAAGACCAAATCTGACGGTCCTGCGCTTTCCTTCATCGACAACTGCGATCATTTCATGATTTCGCATTTCGCGACTTTGGGGTTTGGTTCACTTTCATTCTCCCGATCCCCGATTTCTTGATATTTGCGAGCGTCAGATCGACGTATCATAACTCTCTTTGATTGACTGCTGTGATCAAGTCATAATTTTGCATTTCACGGCTTTGGGAGTCCCCTTACCTCCGTTATCCCGATCCCCGATTTCCCGATAGCGCTAGATCGATGGTCTAGGTCTTTCCTTGGATCAATGACTATGATTAAGTCGGGGTTTCACATTTCACGACTTTGGGAGTCTCCTTGCCTCCACTCTCCCAATACCCGAAATAGTGATGGTACTAGATCGACAATCCAACTCTTTCCTTTGATCAATGGCTTTGATTAAGTCAGGGTTTTGCATTTCGTGACTTTGGGAGTCTCCTTACCTCCGTTCAGTCGATACCCGAAATGGCAATGGTGCTAGATCGACAGTCCAGATCTTTCCTTGGATCAACGACTGTGGTCAAGTCGGGATTTCACGTTTCACGGATTTGACTCTTATGGAGTCCCTTCGACACTTAGCCGAATTCCAAATCTATGCACTCCTTGCAGTAGATTCTTACGCAAGACTTGGTTCTTGCGGGTGACTTTTCACACCTTGCAACAGTCGCTTTGCTATCCTTGCAAAGGGAAAGTTTCATGCTATCTCTTATGAGCTTCGGAATCGAAATATATCTCATCACACACTCCTTGTGTTCTGTGTGCACACCTTGCACTCACTCAATAGAAGAGAAACAATTGAAACTTATACTAACATTCACAGTTTCATCCGTTCATAACGAAATTCATTCATTTATGAAAACACAATAACAGAGAATTTCAAACAGTAATAGTTCTATGCATTCGAGTCAAATTTCCTCTGTCATATTCATTCAAAAGTAAATGGCTACAGCTAATATCAAAACAATAACTCAAAACTCAGAAAATTCCTACTAACTCGCAGCAGCCTCATTTGGGCGTACAAAACCTCTATTTATCTTAGAGGGTCCTTAGGGTTCCCCCCGACTACTCCTCTACTTGGAAAATGAAAAAAATCTAATTGCTACTTAAGTTCAGTTACATTCAAGACTCAGGGTGAAACTCCCAGATCACTCGTGATCATCCACTCCCAAGCATTTGATCTTCTTCCGTTTTTCCAATCAACTCCAAAATATTCGCAGTAACTCCCCAGGCATCGAGTTGTCCTGCCACGCGTGCTTGCTTATGATGCTCCTGCATCATACTCCCCCTGGACAAAAATTCATGGAATCTTATCCATGAGCTCCTACACCGAATTTCCATGCTTCTGGATATCAACTTCATTTTCCCAACTGGAATCCTTTGTCGGGTGTCCCTTCCACTTAACCAAATATTCAAGATAGGTCTTCCTCCTGGTCTTCTTGCCAATTCTCTAATCAATGATCTTCTCCATTTATGTTTTTTCTGCTATAGACATTTGTTTCTCCTATTGAATCTTATCTTGATATTTTGATCCCTCTGCATCATCTTTCCAATAAGGATACAGGTCTGAAACATTGAATATGGGCGATATGCCCACATCATCTGGAAACTCAATATCATAGGCGTTTGCATCAAAATTCCTCAAGATCTTACATGGCCCTATCTTCTTCATTTTTAACTTGTTATACATTCCCTTAGGGAACCTTTCTTTCTTAAGATGTGCCAGAACCTGATCTCCCACCTCAAATTGAAGTTCTCTGTGATGTTGATCAACTCTATGCTTGTACTCTTGGCTAGAGTTCTGTAATTGTCCTCTGATCTAGCTATGGAGATTCTGCATTTCTGCAGCAAAATCTTCTACTCCAGCGCTTCTGATCTCACTCTATCCCAAGTCTCTCAACTCGGATACTCCCCTGGGTTGCATTCCATACAATATCTAGAATGGGATCTTTCCAGTGCTTCTGTTTGGCAAGTCATTCTATTCGAATTATGCTTGTGGAAGAATCTGATCCCACTGGTTATGATGCTCAGTGACCAAACTCCTCAACAAGTTTCCCAAGCTTCTATTTACCACCTCAGTCTATCCATATGTCTGAGGATGATAAGCTGAGTTGAAGGACATATCCGTCCCCAACTTCTTCCACAGTGTTCTCCAAAAATGACCAACAAATTTTGTGTCTCTATCTGAGACGATACTTCTAGGTAGGCCGTGAAGTCTCACAACTTCCTTGAAAAACAGATTTACAACATGTGTTGCAACACTGGTATTTTGGCATGGGATAAAGTGTGTCATCTTTGAAAATATATCCACCACCACAAATATGGAATCACATCCACTTTGCATTCTTGGCAGTCCTAACACAAAATCCATACTTATCACATCCCAAGGCCTCTCTGGTATCGACAATGGTTGATACAATCCAATGTTCTCTCTTATTCCTTTTGCATGGTGGCAGATTCTACATCTGTTCACAAATTTCACCACTTCTGTCCTCATACCTGGCCAATAGTATGAACCACTCAACTCTGCGAATGTTTTATCATGGTTAAAATGTCCAGCCAATCCTCCACTATGCTTCTCCTTCAAAAGGTTGTCCCTCATTCAACATTTTGGTATGCATAATTGATTTCCCTTGAACAACAATCCCTCTTGAACCATATATTCTTCCCATTGGCTCCTATCTTTCAACATAAGATTCGTGCATGCTTCGTATGCCTCCTTGAAATATGGATCATCACTGTACATTTCCTTAAGGTGTTCAAACCCCAAGGTCTTCACCTAAAATTCCTGCAGAATCAAACATCTCTTGCTCAATGCATCAAAAACTTTGTTAGCATTCCCAACAATATGTTTTATGACAAAAGTAAAATTATGCATAAACTCAATCCACTTTGCATGCTTCTGATTCAATTTTTCCTGTCTGGTTATGAATTGTAAAGCTTGTTTATCACTGTACAAGACAAATTCCTGTGGGACAAGGTAATGTCTCCACTTATTCAGGGCTTGAATTATGGCATAAAATTCTTTATCATATGTGGAGTATTTTCTCCTAGTCTCATTCAACTTCTCACTAAAATAGGCAACCGATCTATTATCCTGGCTCAAAACTTCTCCAATTGCAACTCCACTTGCATCGCATCTCACCTGAAATGTCTTTTCAAAATTTGGCAAGACCAGAATTGGTCGTTCTGTTATCTTCTCCTTCAGTGTATTGAAGCTCCTCTCTGCCTCTTCTGTCCATTTAAAATACTTGTGCTTCTTCTTTACTATATCCATCATTGGTGCACAAATTCCACTGAAATATCTGATGAAATTCCTATAAATACTTGCTAATCCATGGAATCTTCTTACTTCAAACATGCTTCTCGGCGACGACCATTCTTTGATTTCTTTCACCTTTTCTGGATTCATCTTCAACTCATTTGAAGAGATCACAAAACCCAAGTAAATGATTTATGTCTTCATGAAAGAGGACTTATTAAGATTTATCAGCAACTTCTCCTGTTGTAGTCTTCTCATCACTAGTGTCAGGTGTCTCAAATGCTCCTCTTTAGTCTTGCTAAAGATCAATATATCATCCAGATATACAACCACAAACTTGCCAATGGAATCTTTCAGTATTTCATTCATCAACCTCATAAAAGTACTCGAGACATTTGTTAAGCCAAATGGCATAACAAGCCATTCATACAAACCTTCATTTGTCTTAAAGGCTATCTTCCACTCATCACCTTCTCTCATTCTTATCTGGTGATATCTGCTTTTCAAATCTATCTTAGAAAAGAAAATTTCTCCACTTAGACAATCCATTAAATCATCCATTCTTGGAAAAGGAAATCTATACCTGATGGTGATTTTGTTAATGGCTCTTGAGTCTGTACACATTATTCATCCTCCATATTTCTTTGGACTCAACACAGTTGGCATTGCGCATGGACTCAAGCTCTCTCTGACTAACCCTTTGTCTAACAATTCCTAGACTTGGTTCTTTACCTCCTCATTCTCTCGAGGTGTTAGTCTATATGATGCTTTGTTTGACAGTCTTGCTCCTGGTATCAGATAAATATGATGGCTGATACTTCTGATGGGTGGTAATGAGTTAGGCAGCTCATCCACCACTATATCAGCAAAATTATCCAACAATTCTTGAATTTCTTCTAGCATATCATCCATTGAAGTACTTGTAAGGACAACTCTAGGTTTCCTCACCACAGAAAACTGCATCTCCTGTCCTTTCTTAACTTCTCTTAGGAGTTCCTTCCACTCATGAGAAGTATGCTTGTGATGGCTTCGTCTTTCACTTTCTTCTCCTCTATTGGCAGCAACATGTGCGTTCTACCATTCTTCTCCAAGGTGTATGTATTCTTCCTCCCATCATGAATGACATTCTTGAAAAACTGCCATGGTCTTCCCAACAAAATATGGCATAAATCCATGGGAATTACATCACATAGAATTTCATCTCTATATCCTCCTATTTTAAATTCAACCAAGCATTATTTAGTAACCATTACCTGGTGTCCTTTCTGCAACCATGAAAATTTGTATGGCTTCGGATGTACAGTTGTCTCCGGCTCCAATTTATCCACCATCTCTATGGATACTAAGTTTTTCATGCTCTCGTTGTCAATTATCACTTTGCAGACTCTGTCCTTAGTCTTGCAAGCTATCCTGAATAGGTTGTTTCCCTGCACGGGCTTCTCAACTTCTTCCTTTGGTTTTAAGAGAACTTTTCTCAACATTAGGTATGTTCCATCCTCTACTCCTTCTGCGTCAATATTTCTTCTCTGTGCTTTCAAAATGTGAGCTTCACCTTCTCCTTATTTCTTTTACTCGGGACATTCCCAAGACTTATGTCCTGCTTTCCATAGGTGTAACATCTCACTTCTCCTCCTCTACCTCTTCCTCTTACTCTGGAAGAACTTCTTCCACCATCTTGTCTTCCTCGAAAACTTCCTCCTCTCCTCGAGTGACTATGTGGTTTATCGGTCTCATCTTTGGATTTTTGTGCCTTTTCTTGGGCAACTCCCTTGCCTTTGTTCAGAATTGGGCTTCTACCTCTGCCTCGCTGATTTTGTTTTTTGGCCAAATTCTCCTCCACCTTCAGTGCAAACTGATAAGCATCCTCCACTATCCTTACTGTCATCATGTTGATCTCATACCTCAGGCCATTTATATACCTGGCAACTTTTTCTTCATCCTTCTCTCTTTTTCCAGTTATGATGCTTAGCTTGTAGAACTCCTCTGTGTATTCTTTAACTGTCATACCCTTCTGTCTCAAGTTCTGCAATTTCCTGAATAGATTGATCTGGTAATCTTTGGGCGTGATTTTTCCCTTCATCTTGGCTACCATTCTATCCCAATTCTTTATCTTTTGTTTTCCCTTGCTTCTCCTCTCAGCCTGCAGTTCATCCCACCACAGTGTTGCATGTCCTTTGAGTCTGGTGATAGCATGTCTCACCCTTTTCTCCTCATCGACGTCTTCATAGTCAAAATATTTGTCCATGGATCTTACCCAATCCAACAACTCTTCAACATCCAAATTACTTTCATACATTGGGACCTCTATCTTGGCTCTAGCTCCCAATCTAACAACCTCTCTTAGCAAGCGCTCTTCGGCAACATTCTCTCATGCATCTTCTTTGACTTCTACTTCTTCACTCTCTTCATCGCTGATATCTCCAGCATCAAGTGCCCTCCTCTATGCTGCCTCCATCACCTCTAATCTTTCACGAAGTTCTTGCATCTCCCTTTCTACAGCCCGATTGGCTAAAGGTTGTTCCACTCATCTCCTCGGTGGCATTGTGTCAGCTGTCTCTCACACATAGAGTGTAGCTTCAAGTTCTATCATCTCCTTTATCTCCTTCGTCGAAAATCTACAGAAGAAAATCAGCTCTGATACCACTTGATGCAGTGCCCCTACCTCAGCAAGGTTTGTTGACCTCCCGGTCTCTGGATCTTCTCAATATTCGAGTTGCAACAACTCTTCGATTCTCTGTTAGGATATTCAAGAATTATCCATAGGTCCTTCTCACAAAACTTCATCGTGCGAACAAGCACCAGGCGCAAGTTTCTCTCACGCGACCACAGGTTATGACCGTACGCCCAAAAAAAGGAGCTTCATGCTTCGGGACCTCGGGTGTTCTATTTCCAAGTCACCCAACTCTCTTGAGCCCCAATCTCCCAATTTCTGAATCCTCCCTAAGACCAAATCTGATGGTACTGCGCTTTCCTTGATCGACGGCTGCGATCGTTTCATGATTTTGCGTTTCGGGACTTTGGGATTTGGTTCACATCCATTCTCCCGATCCCCAATTTCTTGATATTTGCGAGCATTAGATTGATGACTCACGACTCTCTTCGATCGATGGCTACAATTAAGTTGCGATTTCACGGGAGTCCCCTTACCTTCGTTCTCCCGATAGCGCTAGATCGACGGTCCAGGTCTTTCCTTGGATCAACGGCTGTGATTAAGTTGGGGTTTCGTATTTCATGACTTTGGGAGTCTCCTTGCCTCCATTCTCTCGATACTCGAAATAGCGATGGTACTAGATCGACGATCCATCTCTTTCCTTTGATCAACAACTGTGATTATGTTGGGGTTTCATGTTTCATGACTTTGGGAGTCTCCTTACCTCCATTCTCCCAATACCCGAAATGGCGATGGTGCTAGATCGATGGTCCAGATATTTCCATGGATCAATGACTGTGATCAAGTCGGGATTTCCCATTTCACAAATTTGACTCTTATGGAGTCCCTTCGACACTTAGCCAAATTCCAAATCTATGCACTCCTTACAGCAGATTCTTACGCAAGCCTTGGTTCTTGTGGGTGACTTTGCACACCTTGCAATAGTCGCTTTCCACTCCTGGAAAAGGGAAAGTTTCATGCTATCTCTTTTGAGCTTCG
The DNA here is from genome assembly GCA_009831015.1 of Picea engelmannii. NCBI lineage: Eukaryota > Viridiplantae > Streptophyta > Pinopsida > Pinales > Pinaceae > Picea > Picea engelmannii. The sequence continues at coordinate 1,875 of ML816248.1, read as the reverse complement.
AAATTGAAACAGATCCCATCACGCACTCCTTGCATTCTATGTGCACACCTTTCACTCACTCAATAGAAGAGAAACAATTGAAACTTATACTAACATTCACAGTTTCATCCATTCATAATGAAATTCATTCATTTATGAAAACACAATAACAAAGAATTTCAAACAGTAACAGTGCTATGCATTTGAGTCAAATTTCCTCTGTCATATTCATTCAAAAGTAAATGGCTATGACTAATTTCAAAACAATAACTCAAAACTCAGAAAATTCCTACTAACTCGCAGTAGCCTCATTTGGGCGTACAAAACCTCTATTTATCTCAGAGGGTCCTTAGGGTTCCCCCAACTACTTGTCTACTCGGAAAACAAAAAAACTCTAACTGCTACTTAAGTTCAGTTACATTCAAGACTCAGGGTGAAACTCCCAGATCACTCGTGATCATCCGCTCCCAAGCATTTGATCTTCTTCCATTTTTCCAATCAACTCCAAAAGATTCCCAGTAACTCCTAGCATTTGAGGTTCCGAAATGATTCCCAAGCTCCGAGCTGTCCTGCCACACGTTCTTGCTGACGATGCTCCTGCATCACATCTCTTGAGGTTTTTACTTGCAACTTGTGTAGAGTATAATCTAATGCCCCCATTGAAATTTGTGTTTATATGATACTTTTGAGATGACCATCTTTGTCATCATAACTCCTATGTATTTATTATAATACAACTATGTATACACCATATTTCTAATCTCTAAAATGTATTTTCCTTCCAAAATGATCTTAGCTTGCAAATGGATCTATTGTCTATTCTCCTACTACTACAATTTGATATCAATTTCTTCCTTTTCCCCAGGAACATCAATTATTCTAGATTCATTCAAGGATATGGTGTCCTCTATGATAAGGGTTGTATTTCCACTTACAAGTCCTTCCCTTGATTTGTGTTAGTTACTTGGTTGTGTACTTGGTTGCGTACTTGATTGTTTCCTGATTATTTCTTTACTTTAGAGGTTTTTCCTACCTCCATGTTCTTTTCCACTAACCTTTCTACTTATTTTGTTGTGTTAGCTTGCTATTATTTTTCTTCCTCTTTTATCGTTCTATCTTTCTTCTTCTCTCTACTTCTCCCCTTCTTTCTATTTTTCTTCTTCTTCCTACTTCATTTTCTCCTCTTCTCTCATCTTACAGTATTTTCCTTTCTTCTTCTTTTCTTCATCCTTCTTCCTGTTTATCCTTTTATGTATTTGACTTCTTCCTCTATTCTTCTTCTTTCTTCTTTCTTTTTTGTTCTAGATACTTCATCTATTATTCTTCTTTCTTCTTTTTTTTGTGTTTTTCTTGCTTCCTCTATTCTTCTTCTTTTCACTTCTCTTCATGTTTATTTTTCTCTTTTTCTTTTCTTTTTTCCTATTTTCCTCTTCTTTTTTAGTCTCCTTATTAGTACCTTCGTATTCATTATCAAAATAGTTTTTTTTTTTGGTCAAATTCTTCTTTCTCCTCTTCCATCCTCTTCCTTTTTTGCCTTTCCAATGACCGAATGTTTTGGAGTTGTTTGATTTTCGGTTATTTTTCTTTATATGTTCTTCTATTTTTTCTTTATCTTCTTACTCTATTCTTTCTTGGCTCTTCTTCAAAATTATCAACCCTATTGATTCCTCCTTTTTGTTCTTTGCCTCTTCTTTCTCCCCTTTTGAAATATGCTCTCATTGTTTTGTTTCCTTTTTTCTACATTTGATTTCCTTAGTTTGGTCCCAATTGTCCAATTGATATTGAAGTTAGTTTGTTTTCTTCTTCAATATTTTGATCTTGGATTGATTCTCCATATTAGACTCCAATATTCTTATATCTCATTCTATCCCTTGGATTTGGAATTTATAGTACTTC
>ML816247.1:88429-106356 GCA_009831015.1 Picea engelmannii | reverse complement strand
TAAGAGCTGTCCATGTTGCAGCAGAAGTTGTAGCGTCTCTAATATGTGGAATTATGCTATCTTTAACGGACATGCGCAACAATACCTTTGCCTTGTTTTCGCGCTTCTCCCAGTCTTGGATCTGTGCTGCTGTCGCACCTCCTGCCGCCACTGTCACACCTCCAGCCGCAACATGTTTCAGTTCGGTTCCATTCGCAATGCTCCAGACACCATAGCCCTCCATGAGCGTCTGCATCTTGAATTTCCAATTAATGAAATTCGAGCCATCTAGCTTGTTGGCTTCGTTGAGGTAGGTCTCTGCCAGTGGATTCGCCATCGCTGCAATTTAGTCTCTGCAAGAAAATCACCAAGGATATGCAACGTTTTGTCGCTCTGCCTTCGGATACCACAGATCCGACTCAATCTATCTCTGTTCTCATCTTATATTATGCATGCATGCAACTTAATATCCAAAAATCTCCACTTTTTAAAAACCTTATAACTCCCCTTAAAAAAAAACTTTTAATAAACTTCAAACCTTTTTAAAAATCCACTTTAATAAGAATAATAAAAAGTGAATAACCATCCACATAATAAAAAGTGAATAACCATCCACTTTTATGCACTTAATCCACTTTTCACCTCACGTTTAAAATATCCATTTAATAAAATAAAAAAAACGTATCCACTTAATAAAAAAACTCACGCATGCACATATAATTAAACTCCACGCTTTTTTTATGTTTAAAGCTCTTCCTCCAAGCATGCACAGAATTTTCCGACCTCCTTTGATTCTCGCACGCACCAGCACGCACCAAGATCTGTAATGGTGGATTTTCTCACGCACCAAGTTCTCACGCACCGACCTCCTCTGATTCACGCACGCACCAGCTTTCTCACGCACCAGCTTTCTTGCACCTTACGCTATACTCCGCCTGCGGGAATTGTGTAGAAAGTTCGCACCTCACGATTATGCCGGCTGCGGGAAGTCCGCACCTGCTGTATTCCCCCGCACCCTACCAGAGGAGGGACCTGCGAACTTTAAGGATTTTTGCATCTTCTCCTCGTGGCTCTGATACCAAGATAAAATATACGGTGAGGCTACGTTCACTTCTTGATATTAAATGAAGACGGATTACATCCTTATATAGGAAAAGACTCTCCCAAGTCGACTACATGCAAACCATAAGACAACTAGACAACTGACTATGAACTGAGAACTAACTCTTCTAACTGGCGCTTACAACTGGCGCTTATTACTGGAGCTAACAACTAGCTAACATCTCCATTATTTCCAAGTCAACACCCGGTTCAGGCTCTGACTTCATTCATAGTTGGAAATGTCAGACGTATAACTAAGGAAACAACACCCGGTTCAGGCTCGAAGTAGGCTAACTCTGGAGCAATCTTCCCTCCCGAGCCTACTCCCTCCTGCAGGTATCTTTCTACTTTCCGGCCTGTCAATTTTAATTAATTGAAATTATAGATTGGTAGATGGACGAGGGCATGCTTCAAAACCAAATTCAATTTTGAATGTTCAAATGAGCGGAAAACAAATCCGCGCTCATTCACCCTCTCAAATAGGAATTCTGCGTATCCAGCGTTTAGAGATTTCCTGGATTATCTGAACAACCAGGACCAATGGAAATTCTGAAGGTATTCTATTTGTATTCCTTGGAAGACTTTGGAGATCTCTATCCACCAATTGCCCGTGGTGATTACTTTATCCACGGAAACCATCACAGATTCTCCACTTCTTCTGATTCAGGTTTTTTATTCATGTGAAATCAGATCGTAATTAGTACACTTGAATCCCTAACTGTATTGAAGCCTGTACATGTAGACTAATCAGATAGAATATTTACAATGTATGGATTGGATTTTCCGGTAACACGTCTAAAATGCGGAGGGCTCGTACTGGGTGTACGTCTCAACCATTGCATGACTGATGGCGTTGGAATCGCCCGATTTCTGAAAGTTGTGGGTGAAATGGTGAGAGGGGCGGCAAGCCCTGAGATTCCTCCAGTTTGGAATAGAGAAATCATGCGACCCAGAGCGAAGCCTTTGATAAAATACCCCCACCATGAATACGATTATGTGGAAGACAAACGTGGAGAGTCGTTGAGAGCATCTGCGGAGGTGATGAATTTTAAATCCTTCTTTTTTGGGGCGAAAGAAGTTGAAGCTTTGAAACGACATGCAGAAGGAATCAAGTGCTCTGCATTCGAAGTATTATCGGCCTGCCTGTGGCAATATAGAACAAAGGCTCTCAATATCCCCGCTGACCAAGAGTTGAGATTAATCTTTGCTCTGGACGCTCGTTCTCGATTTCAACCGCCTCTTCCAACAGGTTTCTATGGCAATACGATAAGTTTTGCTTGGGCTCCGGCAAAATCTGGGGATCTAAGTGACCAGCCGCTATCCTTCGTTGTTAAATTAATCAAAAAAGCCAAGAGAATGATTGATGAAGAATACATGCCGTCTGTGATTGATATGATGGAAGTGAAAGGGCGCCCACTAGTCAAAGATGGTGGTTTTTATTTTCTGAGTGAGACGAGCAAACTTGAGCCTGGAGAAGCGGATTTTGGGTGGGGAAAACCGGTGTACGCGGGTGTTGGGAAACCGTCGGCAGTCTTAATCTTCACGTATTTTTCGAGATCCTATATGAAAGACTTTGAAGGGATCGTAATTCCGATTTCTCTGTAGGCTGTTTCGATGGGGAAATTCGAAGAAAATATAAACAAATTGATGAATTAGAAACGCCCACAGTGCGCACCACGATCACGATCCTCTTTCATAGTCGTGATTATCGGTGAACTATTGCCGCAAAGGCCACAGCTGGGCGGATTGAAAATAAACATTGAAATAATTATATCTGGATAAGGGTCTGATTGTTTTTTACACACTAGAAGGTTTTATTTTGTTATTTTTATTATAGGTTTTATTTTTGTTATTTTTATTATATCTGCAGGCAGACTCTATCGTAATTACTGTGTAATTAATTTGCTTTTATTTTTAAATAATTTTCAATTTTTTTCACCTTTTTTTCCATAAATTTTTTGAAAATCTCACAAAATTTATCTATTAAATTAATTATTCATTTTACTTTTAAATAATTTTAAATAAAATAGACGAGCAATCTTTCCTCCGGAACCTACTCCCTCCGACACTTTCTTTCCGGCGTCTCACAGTTCCTGTTGTGGCACTATACCCCAGACGCTGCCACCTTCGCCGGCCAACGATCCCGTCACACTCACACTCACACTCGTCCGTGGACTGTTCTGTCATCTTCATTAACTGCAACTGCAGGTTAGTGGATGGACGAGCGCGCTCCAAATTCAATTTTGAATGTGCAAATTGGTGGAAAACAATTCCCCACCCATTCCCCATTTAAAATTTCACTACCCTGTCAAACAAATCTGCAATTGCTTTTACCAGGTGGGTGAATGGGAGTATTCTCTGCATATTCTGCAAGGTATGGTATTAGATATCACCTCGACGATGGCGGATGTTGTTTCTAAGCGAGTAGTCGGTGCTTTCTTTCCTCGATGTAATTAAAGGTCGGGCAGTGTGTTCCTTTTGAAATAGAGTGTCTGCATCCTTCATGAAAGCGCCCAAATTTTTTAGATAATTCGAGGATCCAAGAATTATAAATGATCCCTGGGTGGTTCAATGTCTGTTGTGTAGTGACCCAAATCCCTACCTTTTGAATGGGGATGCATATTGTTGTATAAATCAGTGATTCTACAACCTCCATACCACTCACATGCGACGATACGATGGTCTTTTTGTCTCCTCGGGAATTCTAAGATCCACACGGTTTTGTATAGTTAGTGTTGTGTTGTTTCTGCAAAATAAGTCATTCATATATCTACCATTGCCATAGATCAAGTTTTCTGCTTACTTTGGAATGGTTTTGACTTGTTTTACTTTTTGTTCGTGAGTTTTTGAATTGCTATAATTTGAATGTAACTGGGTTTAATATACAATCTGAGTGGGCTTAATATACAACCTGAGTAGGTCTAATAGTTAAGAATATGTGTTTCTTCTTAAGAAGTCACAAGTTTAATGGTTAAAACAATTAATTATTTATTTGTACTAGCATATAATTATATAAAAAATTATTAATTTTTATTATAATATTATAATTATTGTAATATTATAAAGAATTTTTTAATTCTTATTATAATCTTGTAATTTTTATAATATTATAATTTTAATATTCATGTATTTTTTTATTAAAAATTTAAATTCCAAAATAAAATTAAATAATTATTATTAAAAAATTATATTATTAATTAAAAAATAATTAACTTAATATCAAAAATATTTAAAGAAAATAAATCAAAATTTGAAATAATATTATCAATTAATTGAAAATATCTTTTATTTTTTTTTAATTAATTAAAAAATAATGAGTTAAATATAAAAAATAATTAAAGAAAATATTTAAAATTTTCAAATAATATGAGCAATTAATTTAAAATATTATTTAGTTATTTTTTTAATTATCTCAATTTCAATGCATAAAAGACTTTTAAAAAATTACAAAATTTGGTGGCCAAGATTTCTATAAGTTTAATTTTTATGTGCTTTCAATTAATTTAATATTCAATTTTAGTTTTGTGCTCATTTTTTCTTATATACAATAATAATTGATAATTTGAATTGTTTTATTCTTTTCTTAACTTTTTTTCCTTATATTTTTATTAATTATTCATCTCATAATAGTTCTTTATTAATTTGGAAAATTTACATACCTTTCAAAATTGTCATACTCTATCCTTATACATGTATATACATGCACTTAAATGTATTCATACCATACAATAATTTATATGTAAATTTATATTTGTATAATAATATTTAAAATATTATACAATCATAATTAAATTAATTATATGAATGAATTTAAGTTGAATAAAAAATTATGGTTTTTTTTTTTTATAAATTTTTAATAATAAATTTAAAAATTTACTTAATTGTTTTTCTATTTTCCAAAAATTATTTATTAAATCCCTCAATACATATTTTTTATTTATAAAATATATATATATATATATATATATATATATATATATATATATATATATATATATATATATATATAAAAGTTTTTTTATCTATTTTTTTCCTTGTTTTGTTTTTCAAAACTTTTACAATTTTATGTGTACATAATAGGATGTGCTTCCCCATCTTCTCAAAACATTGTATTCTTATTTACAAATAAATCAAAATACATCACGATACCTCTATCCATAAGTAAATAAAATTACTCTCATTCCATAATTTTTAAACAATATATTACTCAATTTTTCAATTGTTCCTAGAAAGATGTAATTCGAGTGGTCACTTCCTTTGATCTCTGATTTCCTTAAGAAATCAAGTTAGAAATTTTGGATATGGATAAGAAGATCAAATGGAAATGACGACAAATTTTCAAACGACATATAGAAGTTGAATTCAAGAAATGGGTATATCACCTTGGGTTCTCTTGATCTAGGAACACCAAACTAGCTAGGCCGACATAGATATACCTTCTCAATAAATTATTCATTGCTTAGATTGTGGAGGATCATAGTGACCCTCATTCTTCCCTCTGGGACAAGTTTCATCGCCTAGAGTAGAATTTTGACATGCTATGTAAAAAAAAATTCAAACTGGAATTTGTTGAGGTTCCACCAGTGAACCACCCTAAGGCTCCTCCATAACATGTTGATTCATACCACCTGCAGTGAGCTTCCCCTTCCAATCCTATTTCAGTGGAAAAATAAATCATAAGGCTCTGTGGAGGCATGGGCAATGCTGAAATAGATTCTAAAAATGAGAATATCATGAAAGCTCAGGAGGAGCTGCTATAGAGTCTGAACACGATCCATAAGAAAGTCGAAAGGATTTATGGCTCAAAGAAAGAAACTAGTGCTAGACAAAGAAATGTACTCCATTGTACTCAACACGTACATCCTATGGTCTATCATAGTGAGACACAATCAAATACCGACGTCCATACCCCACTTATGACAAAGAAATGTACTCCATTGTACAATCTTGCCGCTAGTGGAGGCATTACATTCTTGGGAAGGAGACAATCATCCACATTGACCATGAGCATTTACAATTCATGCAGACATAAGGAAAATTGCAGAATGAACACCATCATAAGTGGTCCACATATTTGTAACAGTTCCATCTCAACATCAAGTATAAGATAAGGAGCATGAACATGTTGCTCACTGCCTTAGTCGACCTTCAGTTGCAGCACTAACCACGGTGATACACTCATGTGGCCATGAGACCGTTGGATGGCCCCAAATCTACGAGAGAGATCCTGACTTTGCCACTACCTACCATATGTTGGGCACAAACAAAACTGCCACTGATTTCCACCTTCAAGAGAGGTTGTTGTGTCATTTGGGCCATCTCTGCATCCCATCAAGAGAGCAAGAAAACTTGTATTTGGGAATCTCACTACAATAGGGCGGAAGGACACTTTGGCATAAAAAATATAGTGGCAGTTTTGCATAAACATTTCTATTGGTTGAAACTTCGAAAACAAGAAAACAAGAATTCTAAACATTTCTATTGGGTCACTTGTTTGAAAACAAGAATTCTAACGTTGAAGGATTGGGAAAAGTGGCTCAGAATGCAGAGCATGCGATGAGATTGAAACAATTGTGTGGAGTTGAGAATTGGGAAAAGTGGCTCAGAATGGAGAGCATGTGATGAGATTGAAACAATTGTGTAGAGTTGAGATGAATTTCAAGCATGAATTCCCTGTTGATGTGATCAAGGACGCACTAAAAGGTATGTGGCCTCTCTGGTTATGGAGCATATCTTTGGATTTCCTACTGTTTCTCATTGCAACTATGGATTTTTGGATGCCATTGAACAAGGCATGGAGAGGAAGGTCACTAACTAGTCTGCCCATATTTCTGAAAGGATGAAAAATTTTAAGGGGGGCCAATGAAAGGCTATCATTTAATGCACAAAGGGGACCCAAAATGGATTTCGATATGGGTTTGTCATTACAATAATGGTTAGAGAGCAGGCACCTGATTTGTGGCAACAAGTTGTAGGAAATGAGGAATGGGAGGTTTAGTTGTTGAAGAAGAGAGGAAGGACTGAAATCAATGGGGTGCAGGATATTGAGTTGTTGAAGAAGAGAAGGATGAATGAAATCAATGGGGCACAAAATAGTGATATGTTTTCTATGGAAATAACTTTGAAAAGGGTTAATATATATGCATAGATTGAAAATCCTTTTCAAGTGCTTTCAATTTTTTTTGTCTAACAAATCCCTGCTAGATAGACAATGAGCACTGGCACCCCCGTGTCTGAGCAGGGGAGCGTTGATATTCCCAAAGGTTGTCAAGATGACCAATTCTCATAGGAAAACCTTTGTTCTGACTGTTTGATGATAGGGCATCTTCTTCTAACATGTTTTAGGGGTTGTATCAAGTGTTTTCATAGTGTCGTTCATGATGCGACACTTATGGAACGAGAATGCAACCCTTACGATACTTGCAAAAAAAGTGTGACACTTGCGACAATGAGAATGTGACATTATCGAAGTGAGGAATTTTGATGTGTAACAAAAACACCAATTGGCTACAGACCAAGGACGTTCCACCCAACTGTAAACATTGTTTTTCCAAGTCTCAGTAATAGTGTCACCCCCGAGCCAGGGATATGAATCCACAATGACGGTTCCAGAGTGTCGCTCGGCTTCCCAAGCCAGTCAACACTCAAGCTCTCACATGCTTCTCAACACCCACAACAATCCAAGTATATGACCAACTCTCTTCTACATAAGCCAACCACTTCTGTATATGCTCATATATGGAAGTTGACCGACTTACGTATATGTGCATATACGAAATCCACATACGAAATCCAACCACTTTTGTATATGCACATATATGGAATCTGACCACTTCCGTATATGAACATTTACGGAAGGGATTTCATATATGCACATATATGGAAGCCAAATACTTCCATATATGTGCATATACGGAATTCAATCACTTTTGTATATGTGCATATATGAAAGTTGACCACTGCCATAAATCCACATATACAGAAGCCACCTTCCATATATACACACCTACGTAAGTGGTCGGCTTCCATATGTGCGCATATACAAAAGTCGATCGTCTTCTATATATGGGCATATATGGAAGTCAATCACTTATGTATAAGTTCACATGTACAGAAGTGGTCGACTTTCATATATTTGCATACATGAAACATGACCACTTCCATATATGTGCATATATGGAAGTCTGCCACTTCTGTATATTTTCATATATGGAAGCTGGCCACTTCGATAAATGTGCATATACGGAAGCCATCTTTCGTATATGCACATATATAGAAGTGGCCAAAATTCTTATATGCGCATATACAGAAGTGGTCCATATGTCATGCTGTAGTTGGTCTACGTGTCAAGGAAATGTAGAGTTCCATACGAGACCGAAGGACATGATGACGTCAACGATCACATCATTGTGTCACATCAACTTAGTGTCTAATCAAGGTATGAGGTGTCATATCAAGTGGCATGCCACGTGAGGACCACATGTCCTTGGCTCCAACTAGATCATCGGATCGAGCGTCAAAGGGTGAGTGTTTATGAATTAACCTAGGGGGGAGGTGCTTGCTGAGCGCGATGCTCAGTGGGGTAAAGTGCCCTGTGGAGCGTGGAATTCGGTAGGTATATAAAGCTAGTATATATACATACCTAGTATATATACTGGTATATATACTTAGTATATACACTGGTATATATACCAAGTATATATACCAGTATATATACTAGGTATATATGTTGGTATATATACTAGTATATATACCTAGTATATATATTGGTATATACACTAGTATATATACCTAGTATATATATTGGTATATACACTAGTATATATATTGGTATATACATTGGTATATATACCTAGTATATATACTGGTATATATATACTTAGTATATACACTAGTATATATCTGGTATATACCTAGTATATATATCGGTATATATACTAGGTATGTCGATAACATATATTTACCAGTATATCTAGGTATATATGTCGGTATATATACCTAGTATATATATCGACATATATACCTAGATATACCGGTAAATATACTTTATCGACATACCTAGTATATGTCGATATATACTGGTATATATACTTAGTATATATGTCGATAAAGTATATATACCAGGTATATATACCAGGTATATATACTATGTATACATGTCAGTATATATACAAGTATAGACATTGGTATATATACTTAGTATATATATTGTTATATATACATAGTATGTATACCGATATATATACATCGATATATATACTTAGTATATATACTAGGTATATATGTCGGTAATATATACAAGCATATACTACGGGGAGGTGTTGTCTAAGCTCGATGCTCGGTGGGGTAAAGCGCCCCATGGAGTGTGAAATCTGGTAGGTATATATACCTAGTATATATACTTAGTATATATATTGGTATATATACAAAGTATATATATTGGTATATATACTAAGTATATATACCAGTATATATACTAGGTATATATACCAGTATATATACTAGGTATATATGTCGGTATATATACTAGGTATATATACCTAGTATATATATTGGTATATATACTGGTATATATGTCGGTATATATACTGGTATATATACCTGGTATATATACTGGTATATACACTAGTATATATACTTAGTATATACACTAGTATATATACTGGTATATACACTAGTATATATACTTAGTATATACACTAGTATATATACTGGTATATACACTAGTATATACACTAGTATATATACTGGTATATACACTAGTATATATACTGGTATATACCTAGTATATATACTGGTATATATACCTAGTATATATACTGGTATATATACCTAGTATATATATTGGTTATATACTAGGTTAATATATACCTAGGTATATATACTAGGTTAATACTTTGTGCCACTGCTCCTGCAATAAATGACTAGACATATCTCGAAATCCGTGTCAATTCTCGAAAACTGTGCAAAATCCGTACATATCCATACCGTACGGACGTGCTTGGTCTGCCTCTCATGCTCCCCCCCAATGCACTTACCGAGGGCCTCCTTATATACTATTTCGCGGGCGGTTAGAATTGATGGGTTTGTTGGCGCATTGGTTAGCGATGGCTATTTTAAGTCATTGGTTAGCGAAGGTCCTAGGATTGAATCTCATGGACTCCGCTTTTGTTTGGTGTTTAGTTACAACAGTTGGCGGAGGTTAGAATATGGTGGAACCGATTGCTATTTCTGGCGGATGGTTAAATATAGTGGCAAAATGATGTATGGAGGTGGTTATAATGGCAGACAATTGTTATTTGGCAGAAGGTTTGAATCGGCTTAAAGCCATCCTCCTCTTGCTTCTTATAAATCATTCCCTAAGAAGCTCTCCTTCCATTGTAATATCCTCCAGTAGTGTCCCAGTTATATTATGAATTGTAATCATGTTTTGTAGGCTTGTGAGCCGAGTATTGCTAAGTTGGTGGGCTTATGTGTTTATTAGGTCGGAGAGCCTGAGTGTTAAGGAGAGGAGCCTGATTTTGTATATGTAATTATGTAGATCATTAATATAATATATAAACATCATTGCGTTCCTACCAAACATGAAGAAAGAGTGATGGGGGACTAAACTTCCATAGAATGGGTAAGGGAAAAGGGAATGAAAGGTTGGAGGAGGGGCTAAGCTTGAGGGCTTAATTCCTTGAATAATAATTTATTATTATTCCAAATCTATGTGAAAAACATGTTATTTTTATCCTAAGTTCCTAGAAAAGGGAATGCATACTTGATGGAGTGCATGCAACTTCATGGGAGACATGTGTTGGCCCAGGCACATGCAATTTAACCCAAGAATTGAGCCGTGATGGGGGTTTGTCCTCCATTCTTGCATCCGTTGTCTGAACCGTGTTACCTCTGCATCTGATCGCTGCATAACTCATGCAGCTCTGAAACTCGAAATCTGTCACCTGAGTCATTATGTGATTCTTCCATACTCCACCTGAGTTCGCTGGAATCCTTCCTGAGAACCGTTTTGTCTCTGCACTGGACCTCTGCATAGCCACGCACCTCTGAAGCTGATCTGCGTCTTCTGTGAAACCTGATCATACTGTAATTGTCTATGTCGTGTGTGTTATAACTGTGGGTTGTTGTGGCCATCCAGTCCCTTGGCTGAGCATGATTTGATGTCGTCATCTGTTGCTTGTTGAGCCTCACTGTTGTCCTCCTTGTGTTGGAACGGAGCTGAAGAAACATGTTGTCAGGCTTGTGTGCAACACTCTCTCCAGGTGAGAGAGGTGGTTGTGGTTGAAGAAGCAGGTTGTCAGGACTATGAGTGACTCTCTCTAGGTGAGAGAGTGCGTGGAGGAAGTGAGAACTCTTGGAAGGGGTCTTGTAGCTACCACAGAGTTCGGAGAATTTCGTTTCGACCTGTTGCTGAAGCCCAAGGCAAGGGAGGTTTAGCAGTGGAAGGACTGTCCTGATGATAGTGAAGGTGTATACTCCTAGGGTGGGAAAGGCATGTGGGGAATGAGAGTCTATGAGCAGTGTGTATATAAGTGGCTCTTAGGAGAGAATCCATCTTCATAAACTGTGTGTCTTCTTGTTGAACTTGCCTAGCCTAGGATTCCCTTGCCCGGTGGAGCTTAGTCCCAGCTCAGGGGTCACCTACTGCTGAGAGTGATGAGCAACGCGATCTAAGGCTGGGAGTTTCGTGGAAGGTCTGCACACAGTTGGTGGAGTTACTCCAGTTTCAAAGATAAGTATCATTATGTGTTTAATTCCGTACTTAATTAAAACGCATGTTTGTGATGCTTGTAATATTATCATGTATTCCGTTGCAAGTGGAATTATTGTTAATTCTATTTAAGTTTGCATGATGTAGTAACTCTATGTTAAAATGTGTTAAATTGATTTAATGCGTATTGTATATAAGTATATGTTCCGCATAGTAGTGTTGCCCGACAGTGGGGTTGATGGTCGGGGACGTTACATCCATGCTTTCCCCATCAATACTTGAAACTCCTTGCTCGCCAAGATATCTCTCATGTTTGGACTATCCGCGGCCTCACTCATACACAGTAAGGCCTCCATTGACAACATGACCACCAGAAGAGCAGAAGAGTAACGAGACATAATATAGTACAACATCAATGAGCAAATTATTAAAGAGAGCTTCTACCATTATCTACCGCGGAGTCTTGGAGATAGTCTAATATTAAAGACAGCTCCCTAATAGTTGTTATGCTTCGGATTCTGAAGCCCACCCTATCCTCCCAACTCCATGGATCCTACAATACTCATTCAAAAGTGGGCAAACCTCTACCAAATTCTCATTACCTTCACTAGCATTTTCAGTGTTGTCAAAGGCCATCCCTTCCTCAATCTCCATTAAACGTGCATTCCTACATAATACTAAAAAATTTGGCTTGTATAAGTACAAAGTATTTAAGGTATCTATCCCGACGCTTCTCCAAGAAATGTTGCAGGGAATGCTTCCTTGCTATTGGAATATCTGATGATCCTGCCATAGGCAGCAGGCATGATGAGGAGTATTCATACAGAATAATTTCTATGAATTAATTTGGATTCAATGTCATGTATTAATGATTGCAACTGCTTAGACGTTTATTATCGGAAAGGATGGCACTAATCTGCAACTGCGCACTTACCACCTCCATTAACACTCATAACCTAAGAAGGTAAACCCATTTCTTCCTCACATTGCTCTTTAAAGGCCTTGCCGAGTTTTAATTTGGCACATAAGATCCAACCCATCCCAAGTTTCAATTCAATACAAGAAGGGTTGTTGAACAAACCCTTCCTCTTTGAGTTGGATCTATTCTTCATCAAGTCGGCCATCTTCTTCCTCTGTTGCGATGAAACCCACACCTCGGAATGAAATAAAGACTTTGTTATTCTCTTATGTTGTAAATTACGTGGAGGTTTTTAGAAATGTGACAAAGTACCTTGATACAAAGGGCTCCGGTGTTTGCCTTCTCGACTGCACCTATTCTATGCTCAGATTGGCAACGACCTTCATAATTTCCATTGGTCCTGGCTATTCAGATAATCCAAGAAAGCTCTAAACGCTGGATACGTAGAATTCCGATTTGAGAGGGTAGTCAAATTTCAAATGAGGAATGGGCGCGGATTTGTTTTCCACTCATTTGAAAATTCAAAATTGAATTTTGTTTTGAAGCATGCCCTCATCCATCTACCAACCTGTAGTTGCAATTAATTAAAATGACGAGAGAGTCCAAGTACAGGGTGATGGCGGGATCATCGACTGACGATGAAGTGAGTGGATCTGGGTGCCGGCAACAAACGGGGCTAAGGGTGCAGTAACGAAAAACTAGATGGATGGATGGATGCCATGTGGCGCTACAAAATGTTGGCAACGTCTGGGGGATAGTGCCACAACACGAACGAGGAGTTGTCGGAAAGCAGAAAGCTACCTACCGGAGGGAGTAGGCTCGGGAGAGAAGATTGCTCCGAGTTAGCTTACTCCATAGTCATAATTAATAAGGAGACATGACAAATTGTTTGATTTTTTAATTTTTAATTTTTAAAATTATTTTTTAAATCACAATTAAGTATAAAACTATGTAAAATTGTCTAATCAAATTAACAACTAATTACAAAATATAAATTTATATTTAGAAAATTTAAAATTTATTTTTCCATTTAAAGAATAATTATTTTACTAGATAATTTTTGTGAAAATTTGGAAAAATTTATGGAAAAAAGTGCAAAAACAAATTGCAAATTATTTAAAAGTAAAATGAATAATTAATTAATAGATAAAATTTGTGAGACTTTCAAAAATATTTAGGGCAAAAAATGAAAATTATTTAAAAGTAAAAGCAAATTAATTACACAACAATTACGATAGTCTACCTGCAGCTATAATAACTAGCAACAACCACATTTATGTAAAAAGTGGTTGATATACGCCGATCGGCACCATTTTCCACCCTTTAAAATTAATGGTGCCGATCAACCACTTTTTACATAAATGTGGTTGTTGCTAGTTGACGACTGGCATGCCTGAAATAACATTAATGTATTAAATACATTAAATATATTAAATTCATTAATACATTAATTTGTGGCTCGTGAAAAATTTGTCGTAATTTTACCATATTAAAACAAATTTGAACCCACCCTAATTATAAAATATACAAGGCCAACATTCTTATTAGTGCCATTGAGTCAATAAATCAAATTTCATGTGCTCGTGATATCGATGCCAAGCTATCCATTTCGTTAAGAGTTGTAATAGTTTCTCCTTAGAAGGCCATGCAGTGTTCAATGTATATGGATGAAATGGTACCTTCTCTCTGTCTTCCAACGATCAATTAAGTTGTGGCTCTGTCACTGGGAAAATGGCCTATATTTGTCTGACGAACCTGGTCATGCAAAATCCAAGCATGTAGATTTTAAAATGAACTTATGACCAGAGCCATCTCTCTTCCAACAATCGATTATGGCGTCCCTGTCACTGGGGAAGCAGCCAATATTTGTCTAGCAAACCTGGTCATGCAAAATCCAACCATATAGATTTTAAAATGAACTTGTGACCAGAGCCATCTCTCTCTTCCAACAATCAATTATAGCGTCGCTGTCACTGGGAAAGTGGCCAATATTTTTCTGGAGAACCTGGTCCTGCAAAATCCAATCGTATAGATTTTAAACTGAACTGTTGACCAGAGTCATCCACATGCAGACCCTTCACACACTAACACGAATGCGGGGATAGACATGAAAACAAAAGGAGATTTATATTCAAGTGCGAGCAGTATGTTTAATACAATATTAACAATAATGTTGGTAAGAGCTCATATCAATATAAATATGCTGAGTTTAGTTTATGGGAGAGCGACACATTAAGGAGTAGGAATCAGATCCTTTGTTTATCGTTTTTTTCGATTTCAGAGACAGAAAACATGCACGATGTCTCGCTATTAAACATAGAATGTGATAGATACCAAAATACAGTGTGAAGAATGTTTAATATAACCTGTACAAAATAGCATTTGCGAGATTCAGATTTGCATGTCACCACCACATTCTGTCCTTCATTGATAGCTGTAGCTTATACCTAATCTCTGGACTCACTTAAGAACCCGCATACTGTGATATAACTGTATAAATGTGAAGCATCTCAAACATGAAGCGGCTTGCCTGCACCGTCACCTGTGCATTCGTATCCAGAGAAACCAAAACATCAAAAACCAAAACGCTTCAGGAATATGAAGCAACCTGTGCCTATGCATTCGTATCCATAGAAACCAAGATGCTTTAGGAATATGAAGTGGCCTGAGCCTGTCTTCCATAAATTTAAACATGACGCCTGTAATCTACGGCCTATCTCATATAAATAAAATAAATAATTTTACAAAAACTGGTGGCAATCATATATTGTTACAGTAATTTTTAAATCATGTTTAATAAAAGTGAAAAAGTAAACATGATAAACATATGATTTTATAAATGCAAGGGAGTTAGTTCTTGCATTCTTATTCATTGATTTGGATGTAAGATGAAGAATATACCAGCATCTTCACTTTCAAGCCATCAGATTAAATTCTATAATTAAAAGAATAATTAATCCAGCAATTCCAATAGAGGGGATGCCTATCGGCGTAAAAATAACAAAAATTAAACCTTGTAGAGTGTAAAAAACAATCAGACCCTTATCCAGATATAATTATTTCAATGTTTATTTTCAATCTGCCCAGCTGTGGCCTTTGCCGCAACAGTTCACCGATAATCACGACTCTTAAAGAAGATAGTGATCGTGGTGCACACTGCGGGCGTTTCTAATTCAGCAATTTGTTTATATTTTCTTCGAATTTCCCCATCGCAACAACCTGTAGATAACCGGAATTACGATCCCTTCAAAGTCTCTCAAATAGGATCTCGAAAAATACGTGAAGATTAAGACTGCCGGCAGTTTCCCAACACCCACGTACACCGGTTTTCCCCACCCAAAATCCGCTTCTCCAAGCTCAAGTTTGCTCGTCTCACTCACAAAATAAAAACCACCAGCTTTGACGAGTGGGCGCCCTTTCACTTCCATCATATCAATCACAGACCGCATGTATTCTTCATCAATCATTCTCTTGTCTTCTTTGATTAATTTAACAACGAAGGACAACAGCTGGTCACTTAGATCCCCAGCTTTTGCCGGAGCGCAAGAAAAACTTATTCTATTGCCAAAGAAACCTGCTGGAAGAGGCGATTGAAATCGAGAGCGTGCGTCCAGAGAAAAGATTAATCTTAACTCTTGGTCAGCGGGGATATTGAGAGCCTTTGTTCTAGATTGCCACAGGCACGCCGATAATACGTCTAATGCAGAGCACTTGATTCCTTCTACATGTCGTTTCAAATCTTCAACTTCTTTCGACCCAAAAAAGATGGATTTAAAATTCATCTCCTCCGTAGATGCTCTCAACGACTCTCCATGTTTGTCTTCCACATAATCGTATTCATGGTGAGGGTATTTTATCAAAGGCTTCGCTCTGGGTCATGGGATTTCTCTATTCCAAACTGGAGGAATCTCAAGGCTTGCCTCCCCTCTCGCCATTTCACCCACAACTTTCAGAAATCGGGCGATTCCAATGCCATCAGTCATGCAATGGTTGAGACGTATACCCAGTACGAGCCCTCCTCATTTTAGACGTGTTACCTGAAAATCCAATCCATACATTGTAAATATTCCATCTGATTAGTCTACATGTACAGGCTTCAAAACAGTTAGGGATTGAAGTGTACTAATTACGATATGATTTCACATGAATAAAAAATCTGAATCAGAAGAAGTGGAGAATCTGTGATCGTTTCCGTTGATAAAGTAATCACCATGAGGAATTGGTGGATAGAGATCTCCAAAGTCTTCCAAGGAAACATCTGTATCGGCCTCTACACATAGAATACCTTTAGAATTTCCATTGGTCCTGGCTGTTCATATAATCCAGGAAAGCTCTAAACGTTGGATACGCAGAATTCCTATTTGAGAGCGTAGTCAAATTTTAAATGAGAAATGGCACAGATTTGTTTTCCGCTCATTTGAACATTCAGAATTGAATTTGGTTTGAAGCATGCCCTCGTCCATCTACCAATCTATAATTGCAATTAATTAAAATTGACGGAACAGTCCAAGTACAGGTTGACGACGGGCTGGCATCTTCTGGGGATAGTGTCACAGCACGAACATCGTCCATCCACCAATCTGTAATTGCAATTAATTAAAATTGACGGGACGGTCCAAGTACAGGTTGACGGCGAGCTGGCAACTTCGTCGTAGGCTAAAGGCCAAATGAAACCGATCTTTGCCGGCCATCCTTTCACGACAACCCAACTCCCGTCGCTGATCAACTCTGCCCTCCGGCCGCCTACCCGTCCATACGCCCCATCCCCTCTACCACCTCCGCCCATCTACCACCATCCATACATCATCCACGCCCATGCCCTCCGGCCCATCTACCACCATCCATATCCACGCCCATCATGCACATCCATTCAAATCCAAATCCCGCCATCAATTCACCACCTATCATTCCCGCTAATTAATTTATTGTTTGAGGAAGCGGTGCGCTTCAGACTGCGCAACAGGGCTTCGATATAGCCATTTTTGAAAAGGGGTAGAGCGTGTTCATTGTGGGAGGAGCGGGTGGAGTGGGCACCCTGGACCTTAACCTACGCCAATGAATTGTATATGCTAGTTGGTCGATCGATTAACAAATGCAAATTGTGTGCAGAGTAACTGTCAGCAGTTCCCTTGCAAAAGATGGCGACAGGGCAACTTTTCTCTCGCTCAACTCAAGCATTATTTTACAATTACAAGCAACTTCCTATTCAGCGCA
>ML816247.1:67019-77091 GCA_009831015.1 Picea engelmannii | reverse complement strand
TATACGTTGTAAGATGACCACTACTGACTAGAGTAGGTAGAAAATGCATTGACAGAGAATCCCAATGAAATGTAGCTTCAATACTGAAAATTTCAAAACTTTATGCCAGAACACACAATAGAGAGAAAACCTTGTAACCCAATAAGGAAATTATACATTGTAAGATTGATAATTACTCCCAACTAGAGTCGGTAAAAATGCTTACATTTTCAAAAGTTGAAAGCTAAAACACGTGATAGAGAGAAGACCTTATAACCCAATTAGACATGTATATGTTGTAAGATGACCACTACTAACTAGAGTAAGTAGAAAATATATGTCCATAAAGATACATGTTGTTGTTAACAAAGAATTCAACAAGAAGCAGGGGAAGCCATGAGATAAACATAAGTGCAAAAACATTGTTCACACTTCCATCAAAATCGCTTCGATTGTAAGCTAAAATAAAATAATGATGATGATGCAATTATTTCATGGTCCACTAAGTCCATCTCTCAAGACATCTAAGGACGAATGAAGGAAACTCAATATTGAATGTTGTCCAGAAGAAGATTTGGGGGAGAATCCAAAATGTTCACTAAGTTGTTGTATGAAAGGAACTATGACCTCTGGAACTACGCCCGCTGGAACTTCGCCCTTTGGAACTACGCTGCTGGAACTACGCCCTCTAGCACCCTCTGGAACTACGCCCTTTGGAACTATGACCTCTGGAACTACACCACTGGAACTACGCCCTCTGGAACTACGCCCTCTGGAACTATGACCTTTGCAACTACGCCCTCTGCAACTATGCCCTTTGGAACTATGCCCTCTGCAACTACGACCTCTGTAACTACGTCATTGGAACTACACCATTGGAACTACGCCCTCTGGAACTACGTCGTTGGAACTACGCCCTCTACAACTACGCCCTTTGGAACTACGCCACTGGAACTACGCTCTCTGGAACTACGCCCTCTGGAACTATGACCTCTGGAACTACACCCGCTGGAACTACGCCCGCTGGAACTACGCCCTCTGGAACTATGACCTCTGGAACTATGCCTCTGGAACTATGCCTCTGGAACTATGCTCTCTGGAACTATAACCTCTGGAACTACGCCGCTGGAACTACGCCCTTTGGAATTACGCCCTCTGGTACTACGCCTCTGGAACTACGCCCTCTGGAACTATGACCGCTAGAACTATGCCCTCTGGAACTACGCCCTCTGGAACTATGACCTCTGGAACTACGCCCTCTGGAACTATGCCACTAGAACTATGCCCTTTGGAACTATGATCTTCGGAACTATGTCGCCGGAACTACGCCCTTTGGAACTACGTCGCTGGAACTACGCCCTTTGGAACTATGACCACTGGAACTATGCCACTGGAACTACGCCCTATGGAACTATGCCTGCTGGAACTACGTCGCTAGAACTACGCCCTCTAGCGCCCTCTGGAACTACGCCCTCTAGAACTATGACCTCTGGAACTACGTCCTATGGAACTACGCCCTATGGAACTATGACCGCTGGAACTACGCCACTGGAACTACGCCCGCTGGAACTACACCCTCTGGAACCATGACCTCTAGAACTACGCCCTCTGAAACTATGCCACTGGAACTACGCCCTTTGGAACTATGATCTTCGAAACTACGCCGCCGGAACTACGCCCTTTGGAACTACGCCGCTGGAACTACGCCCTCTAGAACTATGACCGCTGGAACTACGCCACTGGAACTATGCCCTCTGGAACTACGCCTACTGGAACTACGCCCTCTGGAACTATGACCGCTGGAACTACGCCACTGGAACTACGCCCTCTGGAACTACACCCTCTAGAACTATGACCTCTGGAACTACGCCCTCTGGAACTATGTCTGTTGGAACTACGCCCTCTGGAACTATGACCTCTAGAACTACGCCCTCTGGAATTATGCCACTTGAACTACGCCCTCTGGAACTACACCCTCTAGAACTACGCCCCTGGAACTACGCCCTCTGGAACTATGACCTCTGGAACTACGCCCTCTGGAACTATGCCTGTTGGAACTATTCCCTCTGGAACTATGACCTCTGGAACTATGCCCTCTGGAACTATGCCACTTGAACTATGCCCTCTGGAACTACACCCTCTATAACTACGCCCCTGGAACTACGCCCCTGGAACTACGCCCTTTGGAACTACGTCGCTGGAACTACGCCCTCTGGAACTATGACCGCTGGAACTACCTCCAGAACTACGCCCTCTGGAACTATGCCACTGGAACTACGCCCTCTAGAATTATGACCTCTAGAACTACACCGCTGGAACTACGCCCTCTGGAACTACGCCGCTGGAACTATGCCCTCTGGAACTATGACCGCTGGAACTACCTCTGGAACTACGCCCTCTGGAACTACGCCACTGGAACTACGCCCTTTGAAACTATGACCTATGGAACTACGCCCGCTGGAACTATGCCCTCTGGAACTACGCCCTCTGGAACTACATCCACTGGAACTACACCACTGGAACTATGCCCTCTGGAACTATGACCTCTGGAACTACGCCCTCTAGAACTACGCCGCTGGAACTACGCCCTATGGAACTATGACCGCTGGAACTACGCCACTGGAACTACGCCCGCTGGAACTACGCCCTCTGGAACTATGACCGCTGGAACTACACCACTGGAACTATGCCCTCTGGAACTACGCCCTCTGGAACTATGACCTCTAGAACTACGCCCTCTGGAACCACGCCTATTGGAACTACACCCTCTGGAACTATGACCTCTGGAACTACGCCCTCTGGAACTATGCCACTTGAACTACGCCCTCTGGAACTACACCCCCTGGAACTACGCCCCTGGAACTACGCCCTCTGGAACTACATCGCTGGAACTACGCCCTCTGGAACTATGACCGCTGGAACTACCTCTGGAACTACGCCCTCTGGAACTACGCCACTAGAACTACGCCCTCTAGAATTATGACCTCTAGAACTATGCCGCTGGAACTACACCGCTGGAACTACACCCTCTAGAACTACGCTGCTGGAACTACGCCCTCTGGAACTATGACCGCTGGAACTACCTCTGGAACTACACTCTCTGGAACTACACCACTAGAACTACGCCCTCTGAAACTATGCCCTCTGGAACTACGCCCACTGGAACTACGCCCTCTGGAACTACGCCCACTGGAACTACGCCACTGGAACTACGCCCTCTGGAACTATGACCTCTAGAACTACGCCGCTGGAACTACGCCCTCTAGAACTACATCGCTGGAACTACGCCCTATGGAACTATGACCGCTGGAACTACACCACTGGAACTACGCGCTCTGGAACTACGCCCACTGGAACTATGCCCTCTGGAACTATGACCTCTGGAACTACGCCCTCTGGAACTATGCCACTGGAACTACGCCCTCTGGAACTATGATCTTCAGAACTACGCCACCGGAACTACGCCCTCTGGAACTACGCCACTGGAACTACGCCCTCTGGAACTATGACCGCTGGAACTACGCCACTGGAACTACGCCCTCTGGAATTACGCCCTCTGGAACTACACCCGCTGGAACTACGCCCTCTGGAACTATGACCATTGGAACTACGCCCTCTAGAACTATGCCCTTTGGAACTACGCCCTCTAGAACTATGCCCTCTAGAACTACATCCAAAAATAGAGAACACTTCTTAGGCACTCCCATAGTTTGTCCATCTTATTTAGGTCTGAAATAAAAAATGCATCTCATATATTATTCAGGTCATTTGTACTTCATTATAGGGGAAAAATAGTATTAAACTACGGGACATGAGAAACACTCATCTTTCATTGATTTCCACCTATCATGAAGTGTGGGCAGCTAACACTAGGGACAAAGATAAGGAGCAATCATAAAATTTATTCCTGGTTGTAAAGTATTTTTTGTAAAGTGGGAAAAGAACAAAATAGGGAAAACCAAGAGTTGTAACTATCAATGGGAATTCAAGAAGTCCCAAGAAACAGTTGCAAACTCAACTATATATGACAAAGAGAAACCATTTTGAAAGGGCTCTTACTTTTTGTAAATTTCTGAACTATTTCTGAAATCTGAATAGCAAGAGGCCCTCAGAGACATTTTGGAGGACGAGGTCTGGTGTTTATGATGCTTTTGCTGTGAACTGTTTCCATATTTTTTTCATGATCACTGTGAATATTGCATTTTGCCTATGTCAACAGGACCTAATATCATGAACAACTATTTTAATGTCTTTAACTAAAGGATAATTTATAAAGATCAATTGTACATCAGCTCTTGGTATTTGTTTTCTCCAAATAAGATTTTTGTTTCAAGCAAAACCTAGCCTATGGGAAATATGCTGTAATCTCACATACCTTATCACACATTAGAATATACAATTGCCAAATATTCTGTAATCACCAGGAATTGTCAATCAGTTTATGTTTCTTGTGCTACATGCAGGTTGCAAGGTCAAAAGCTATTGGGTGTATTATCAAACTGTGTTGAAAATAGTGGATGCAGTGCGTCAAACATTTCTTCATCAATCCCAGATTGGGAGGACGAGATCAAGATGCTTAATCTAAAGTAAATCTGGTTTTGTTTCTCAAACAAAAATCTGACTCTAACTGAAAACTGAAAAGTAAATATCACATGTTTAAACATACAAAAGGGAGCATGCCTCTTTTAATATTGCCACAAAAGTTGTTCGAAGAGAAGAGAGGATGAAAAAAGTGTAAGTTTGCAAGAACATCCGAAAGCATAGAATACACACCTTTAATTTTGGAGTAATGTTCAATGACATCATCAACAAGTCTATCAAAACATGGGATATAACAATGAAGGCCTTCTGAAAGGCCCAATCCTGGATAATCCATTGCAAACACGCCATATCCACATGCTGCAAGTTTCTTAGCAACTCCTGCAAGTTTTGTAATATCTCAAGTATGAACACCATAAACTCCCTGGATTAACATAATTACAATAATAACCAGCCTCACTAACACATTAAAATGAAAAATCAAAATTCTTCATAACTTCCAAGAATATGAATGTTACCTTCAAAGAAAAAGGTGCAAGTATCTCCATATCCATGACAAAAACAGACAATGGCCTTGACCGTATCAGTCATTGGATACAAAAGTATACCACACTTGTTTGACAAAATTAAGTTTTCCTCAAGGGGACAAGAAGGAATGATGAGGTTGTCCCCAACACCACTCGTCTCAATTCAGAATCAATGTATACTGATTCATGGGGATGCGCCTGCCAAATCAGATATTAGATATCTAATTTATGCAATGAAGTATTACAAACCTGACTTCCGACATTGCTGATCTGCAACCATAAATTAAGATTCTGTGTTAACTTTTGTCAAACCAACAAGGTAAGGGATCAAATATGGAAATTCAACTTGTAGATCTAAAACAATATTGCTCTAAAACAACAGATATATATTTATATCAGAAAATAAATAAATAAAATTTGTTTGAAAAACTTGGTCCCGATGAATGATGCTTAGTCTACAGGCTATGGATTCGTCGTCTTGATACAAATGTGAGTAATAGAAGAAGGAAAGGAAGAATAGATAAGGAAATATTTATCCATGAAAATAATCACTCTGAATCTTTGCTAACAATTATCTCAGAAAACTAAATGTCAAGCTCATAAAAGCCTACAAAATGTAACAATCTTTATATCAATCCAAAATAATAAAGAATTGAGCTACCAACACCAACTGAAATTTGTATTACCTAAAGCTGCTAATGACAAAGTCAAGCATCCAGCAACTGAAATCAATTATGAGTCAAGATATGATCATTACACATACATACTCACATTATCATTACACATACATACTCACGTGGTCATTAATCTATTATCTATTATTTGATTAATTCATTCCAACTAATCTTTTTATATGCTATTTAAATGTTAATGAATATAAGATTTGGGTTTGTTTGCTTTGGAAGATTACATTCAAATGGGGATTTTCAACTAGATATCTCACTTACAAGCTATTCATCACCCATAATTAYCAAATCTTACCTAGATTTGTCCTCACCAAATTCAAMAAACCAATMAGATATGTTAGTGATGTGTTTTGAATCTCCATAATCAAAATACCATGCAKCTGATTTACTTTTATCTGAGAAGTAACAAAATATGTTAGTGATGTGTTTTGAATCTCCATAATCAAAATACCATGCATCTGATTTACTTTTATCTRAGAAGTAACAAAAGATTAAAGTTATTTTTCCCCTTTTCCAACAATCTTTACCTACTTTTTGGTGAGTTTTCCATGCTCCAAATCCTGCGTTTTTTTCCTGCACTTAATCATCAGATGCCCTACTTTGGTACACTAATAGAACTTCAAATTCTTAGTTCTAGATTCTCATTTCTCGAATTTGTACATAGAGATGCTTTTTCACCGAAGTTATGTGTGTCTATGGCATTTTTTTATAGTGCTTTGAGGGGGTTGATTGTGCATGAAGATATACCAAATATAATATATCAAATATCACCAACTCAAACAAGACTGAAAATACAACTTACCTTATGTCTTTTCTTAGCTCTACTTTAAATAAAAGAACTTGGTAAATGATTCTGATTTTAAGTCATTAGATATGGGAACAAGAACTAAGTTTCGTTAACATAAACCATAAATTGTTCTTTTAGTTTACCTAGCTTTCTTACATAGTAAGTTAAGCCCATTCTCTTGTGTCTGATATTTATCTTTCGAGCTAGAAAGATATACATGAAATTGGACTGAAAAGATTGTGTAATAAAAGGTTCCAAGGCCATTCATTAATCTATAAGATAAAACTATTCTTGTAAAGAACTTGAAAAATGCCTCCTTCTCTTCATGGTTAATGCTTAGTGGTAATGTTTCTTATTATATTGGAATCTTTGGTGAGTATCATAATGTTATGAGAAGATCCACATTAAATAAACATTTTTTTAATTTATGAAGCTGTTAGTCTGCATTAATGATAAAAATTTTAAATCTTAGCATGGCCCACAGCCTATAAAAGTTTTTTGTTTAATAAATAAACTGATGATAGTGAGGGTTATTGAAGATAATGACTTCCATCAATTAAACCCCAAGTCTGTAGGACGGCCTCATAGTGTGTTCTTCAACAATAGAAATTGTAATGGGTTTAATATGAGCTGTATGCTTACAATAATCACCAAGATACTAAACTTCTCCATTTCTACAAACAAGCCTTTTCATTCAAAAGAATACTGTTCCTTATGGAGACCGAGGCATTCACTTCTTTAGTGGCTTATTGCGGTTGGGAAAAACTTCTCATGGCACCGTTTCGCATCTCAAAAAAATTCCCCGTTATTATAAATGAATAGAGCACTAGAAGAGACTCCCGTTCAAATCATTTTCATCGACCGCGTTAGCACCCGGGAGAGCTAGGAACACAAACCCACTGGGAATCCTTACCAAAACGCAGGCGTCATCGATGTCGAACCCAACTTTCGAGTAGGCCAGGATAGAGGAAAACCCCATTACCATCCTCGAGAGGGAAGAAACTAAAGAACCTCAACAACCATTGACTATCCAGCCTGTCACTATTACTTTGAAAGAAATCGGCCAGAATAGGCATTGGATTCGAATTATTTTATAGCATATACGGGGCCCATCAGACCTATAATGATTGATTCCCTGGAGTGATCCCTTTTGTTACACGTCAAAACTGCTCAGCTGGATAAGTGTCGCATGTCCCTCTCAATTGTCGTAAGTGTCACATCTTCCCTACAACTTTCGCAAGTGTCGCAAGTTGGTCACTAGTGTCGCAAATGATGTTCAAACATACTGTCATGTCAACGACACTAAGGAGGCACTTATAACATCTCACATGACTGGTTTGGAGGAGGAGAACTGGTTTACTAAAGTCAAATAACTCTTGACACCTGAAAGGAACCCTGAAACAAAGGTTTTGAGGGGGAGCGCTCCCCTACTTCAGCCCTAGAAGCACTGGCGCTCCCCTACAAGGCTTCAGGGAGCGTTATAACGCTCCCCAGCCCCCTTTGAAGGAGCACTGCTCATCTTGAGAGCGCTAGCGCTTCCCTAAAGATTACCAAGGAGCGCTACAATGCTCTGATGCCCCTTTTAAGGGAGCACTGCCTAATCTGAGGTAGTAGTTGGCTCGTTGAGGAGAATAAGGAGAGGATATTTCGAGATTAGGAGGCAGTTGTGCTCGAATTCTTGGTTTCATCAAGAGATCCTTGATCTAAGGAGAAGGTTCCCAACTTGTTCTAAAAGATAACTCAAGAGGTTAAGCTCCTCTTAACCTATATAAACAGGCTCTATGATGGTGGAAAGGGGGAAGAATTGAAGATATGAAACTTATGATCTTGGGGGAAACTCACAGTCAGCCAAAGGAGAGTGATCAGTGAAGCTGCTGTTATCCAGGTTGTGGAGCTTTCAGGCAAAGGTTAGACGAAGAGGACTTGACGAAGTTGTCGCATTTGCATCTATGATTGTAAGTATTGTTGTCGTTATTCTCATCAATATGACACGCTTGGCCTGTTTCTTTCTAGTTTGTGTCTAATGCCAAATGAACTTATCACTAGTTGATAGATCTGTTTTCAAGCTAATATCAGTAGAGTAGGAAGTGGTCGTATCTTGTTTGTCCATAGAACTCAGCGAGGAGCAAAAGGATTGGAGCGCAACTCGAAGCGTGCAGGGACAAATGTCGATAAAAGGTACTTCTATCATCCTTCCTTCTCATGTATTAGTTTAGATGGATTTGAAAGGAAGTCAGTGTCCATGTTAAGCATTTTCTGTCTAGAGTTAAGGTCAAGCTCTAGAGGTGATCTACCTATCCGCAGGGAGATTTTCCTACAACACCTTTCACACAGGTTTAGAGCCTTCTTCGTCCCCTACGGCTAATTATTGAATAGGGCAACGGAACCTTTATCATTAATTGCTGTGGGTTCAATCTAGGTATGGGTAGGACCTTTTCATTCAAAAGAATACTGTTCCTTATGGAGACCGAGGCATTCACTTCTTTAGTGGCTTATTGCGGTTGGGAAAAAATTCTCCTGGCACCGTTTCACATCTCAAAAAATTTCCTTATCGCGCCAAGAACATTTGTGTCCTGCAAAATAGCGCATGATGAACATTTTTCATCGTGCGACGGGCCTCCCTCTAAGTTATCGCACCTTTGAATTTCTTCACCTGTGCGTTGTGTCACACTTCAAAATATTTCTCGCACAACGCGCCACAATTTGGAAAATAATTTTTCTTGTGACAAGGTTATAGGCGATGGTTAGACTCAATCAATTGGATCAAGGGGTTGTGCGCTGTGTCACACTTCAAAATATTTCTCGCGCAACGTGCCACAATTTACTGCATATAATTTTATTTACCGCAAATTGTTAATTTTATTTTAGCGCATGAAAAGGAAAAGGAAACCAACCCTACCGAGCAAGCTCTCTACGACCCTCGACTTACCGGATGAAGGCGCGACATTTAAATCATGCGATAACAAAAAACTATATAAAAATTTACCGCATGGAAAATTTACTGTAAATATCCAACATTTAAATCACGCGATAACAAAAAAAACTATATAAAAATTTACCGCATATAATTTTATTTACCGCAAATTGTTAATTTTATTTTAGCGCATGAAAAATTTAAAGCATATAGATTTTATTTACTGCAAATTTAAACATGATTTTATTTTTGCCAATGTTAATCAATTGGGTATCGCATCCAACCTTTAAATCACGCGATAACAAAAAATTATAGGTCGTTTGCCATTGCCAGATATTCAACAATAATTTCGAGGGTGAGATAGTTTTCTTAAGGATTCGTTGTCCTACAACCCATGCTTTCCATGCCATATGCTTTCTTGAATACTGGAACTGGGGCTGCCCTATGTAGTCAAGCCCGTTCCTCAACACGAAAAGATAACAATGAGATCATCTTTCTTTACACTCTTCTCCACCTAGACAATGCTGAACTCAAAATTCTGGGCAGCATTTACTACTAACAACCAACATAAGATGCCTTTCAAGAAATCTTCATTATGAATTTCAACATTATAGAATAGCTGCAAATATCTTCAATTAAA
>ML816247.1:28907-47478 GCA_009831015.1 Picea engelmannii | reverse complement strand
TTGGCACTAGATATGCAAAATGGCTAAATGTCTTCAAACAGAAGCGACATTCATCAAAATTTCTAGTGAACCATCAAATTCTCGCCTTTAAATATGCATGCAAACAACTAAAAATCAAGACAAGTTGAAATGACAGGAAAACAAGGGAAAATTAAATCAACCCCTTAAAATAGCAACAAAACACGAACCTAAGCATTCGAAATTTGCTGAGGTGAACTGTTTTCCACCAGCTGAAATCGAAGCTTGAACAAGGTCAATTCGTATTGCAGACTTCTGCCCTGATCTTCCACCCAAAGCGGTTGTTGATCGTAATGTAATACACTTTACTCGGACCGAGTTCAAGGTTAAAGACGGAGAAGAGCCCGCCTATATGGAGACTGGGCTTAGCAATTCTGAAAGTAAGGCCATCTGATATCGTAGCAGCAGAGAGTTTATCACCATTAAACCGGCAATGGCTTCATATGTGCTATCTTTTATCGCATCACGTCCTCTCTTCGATTGCAAATGTTATTCTTTTTAGGCGTATCCAATTATATGGAAGAACAGGAAAGATCCCAACGAAATTTTGAACAGACGAGTCGCTTCCTCAAACGATAAATTAATTAGCGGGAATGGCAGGTGGTGAATTGAAGGCGGGCTTTGGATTTGGATGGATGTGGATGATGGGTGTGGATATGGATGGTGGTAGATGGGCTGGAGGGCATGGGCGTGGATGATGTATGGATGGTGGTAGATGGGCGGAGGTGGTAGAGGGGATGGGGCATATGGATGGGTAGGCGGCCGGAGGGCAGAGATGATCGACGACGGGAGTCGGGACGCCGTGAAAGGACGACCGGAAAAGGTCGGTTTTGTTTGGCCTTTAGCTTACGCCGACAACTTCTGGGGATAGTGCCACAACACGAACGTGGAGTCGCTGGAAAGCAGAAAGCTACCTGCCGGAGGGAGTAGGCTCGAGAGGGAAGATTTCTCCCGAGTTAGCCTACTCCGTTCAGGCTCTGACTTCATTCACAGTTGGAAATGTCAGACGTATAATGAAGGAGGCAGAGGACAACTGAAACAGAAACGGACCTTCCGTTTCCCAAGGGCGAAGGTCATCGAAATGAGTGCGAACATTGAGGGTGGAAGCCGGATGGCAATGCTCCATGGCAACATTGATGGTAGCGTGATGACAAAGTCTTAAAGACTATGTTGCACGCTGGATATTTCTCTCTATAGCAGTTCAAACAACGTATTACATGGTTCTTTTTATAGCATTAATTGGTACATTTTGTGGAATATTTAAATTATATTACAAAGTTCTTAAGGATATATTTATTATTCCAAATTTTTAATTAATATAATATATTTTCCTATTTTATTAATTTTGTGCATTGAATTTTGGATTGGTTGAAATCATTTGGATGTGACATTATTTACATAATATATGTAATTCTTTTAAATTATTTATTAAAATCAAAAACTATTTTTATAAAATGAATTTATTTCATTCTTTACTTTGGAGGTCTTGCAGTGCATTCATAATTTAAGACCAAAAAATGTCAAGAATCATGCAATTTCGTTACTTCGAATACAAGGATGCCTCCAATCTAATATAAACCAAGAAATTAAATCTTTTTGTTTCAAAAATTTCACTAAAAGCAATAATGAACTTTATTAAAACAAAGAAACCCAAACTAAAATTTTTCTTTTAAAGCGAACTATTCAAAAGAAATCTGATCTTTCTCTAAACAATTCTAAAGAAAACACACACTTTGTAATTGAAAGATACTCAAAGCAAGATACTAATCCTTCAAAACCAAACAAATCCAATGTGGCTAAAAGTAACTCAAAGAATGTAAACAGATCAATATAGGCTCCAAAAGTTTAATCCAACTGATCAAAGCAAAACTGGGTCATCAAAAGATGACAAGACCCAATCCAAAAAGTTTACAAACAAGTTCGCAGCCTAGCAGTAGAGTGCAGTGCGAGAATTAGGTATTCTCGCAGGCTAGACACTTGTAGGGTGCGAGAAGTTCACACTAGATCTAACAGCAGGGTGCGAAAATCAAAGGTGTTCGTAGGCTGTAGAGAGGTACAATACGAGAATGTCTGTTTAATCAAAGAAAATTTTGAAAAATGACAGGGAATCTAAGTTAACTTCCAGATCCAGAGAGTCTGGATGGATGTCCCACAGAGTCAGAAACCAGAAAACAAGCAATCAAAGGAAGGGAAACTAGACTAACTAGGAAACAATCTGTTCCCCAGTATGGTCGTCAATTTTGTTATTGGATAAATCAGTAGGTGTGGACATTAACTGATCTCCCTAGATCCACCTAGATCTAGAACAAAACACACCAGAACATGACGCTTTCCTTAAGTTTTAAATATTGAATTTACTAACTAAAGAGGGATGGGTGACATACCATTTAAATGTCGTTTTCTCTCGCCATTGCCATCCTAGCTCCGTTTCAACGCTCATACAATGATGAACCTACAAAAGAACACAACCAACCAAAGTGATAGTAATAACATAAACTCAATATAAACCTATGTATGCGTTCAAGGAATCATACAATAAAACACAACAAGCTTTATAGGAAAGAATCACATTATTGTATCATATTAAATGTGAAAGAGAGATTACAACCATGGCCTTGATGTCGTAAGGTCCCTTCCAACTGTCCTTCGTTCCCCACACACTTCTTGCTCCAAGGATTCTGAGACCATGGATCTGATAGCCACTCACAATCTATCTTGACAAAGTAAATATCAAAGCCACTCTAACCAAGCTAACAATCCCAAGCCAAAAACAACTTAGTTAATCCCAAAAGCTAACTTTCTCCATGAAAGCTCCTCTCCTTTTATAAGTTGAAGAGGATAAGGTGAGGAGGTTAGGATGATCCCACTAAATCATGAAAGCGAGTAAGATCCACACCATTCGGATGGCACCTCACCATGGAAGTTTCTCCTTCTAGAAGATTCGAGAAAACACTCATTTTTCCCACGTGTAAGCATTCTCGCACCCTGCCTATAGAGAAACCTGCGAACCTCTCGCAACCTAGCTATGGTGCAACCTACGAGAATCAGGCATTCTCGCACCCTGCCTATATAGCAACCTGCAAACATCCTCTTTTATAGGGTTTTTACAAAGGAAAATGCAACTTCTTTTCTCAGGAAAAGTTCTTCTCCCTTCCTTCTTCAGGAACTCAGGCCACTGACCCCTCTGAAGGCAACAGATAGGTTTACATCATTAATGGTTATAGGGATGACAAAAATAATGTGTAACACCTATGGTTAAATCCCTTTTCCTAGAAGTAAAAGAAATTCTGAAATCTCCATGTTCTTTTACCTTTGAAAGTGAAATTAAGAAGATTAAAATTCTAATCCCATTTTTAGAATTGATAAAGAATGAAGATTTCAAGAAATCCATTTCTAAAATGTTGCAGTATGATTTTTCTTCTCATTCAACATATTCAGTGAATTTGCAAGATGAAAAACCTGCAGTGATATTGGGGCCCTTAGTAGAACATAGGGATGACTCTTCTCCTCCATTTTATACCTCATTGAATGTACATGACAAGATCTTACAAAACTGCTTGATGGACTCAGGTGCATCCCATAACTTAATGCCTAAATCTATAATGGAGGAACTGGTCCAGAGATGACCAAAGCATATCATGATCTATATTATTTTGATTCAAGGAAAGTGAAATGTCTTTGGGTGATCAAAGATCTGGTTTTTACCCTTTTCCAATTGCCCATGAAGAGTATCGTGATGGATATATTTGTTGCATATGTTCCCCCTAAGTTGTTGCATGGTTCTCCAATAATTTACAAGGACCTAGACACTATCCACCATGCAACAATCCAATCATTGAGTTGTTTTATTTATGTTCCTCCAATACTATCCACCATTCCACAATCCAATCATTGAGTTGTTTTATGTTTCTCCAATGATACCTCATCACTGGCATGTATCCATCCATCAATTTTTTTGTCGTTGTGCCTTCATCCATCCCGTTTGTTTCAGGCACCCGCATCTGCTCACTGCATCGTCGACCGATGACCCCGCCGTCACCCTGTACGTGGTTCGTGGACGAGGGAACGCTCCAAAACCAAATTCAATTTTGAATGTCCAAATGGGAGGAAAATAATTCCCCGCCCAATCCTATCTTGAAATTTGACTACCCTCTCAAATCGGGATTCTTCCTATCCAGCGTTTAGAGCTTTACTGGATTATCTGAACGGCCAGGACCAATGGAAATTCTGAAGTTCATCGTCAATATGAGCATAGCATAGGTGCAGTCGAGAAGGAAAATGCCTGAGCCCTTTGTATCAAGGTACTTTGTCGCGTTTTTAAAAACCTCCAAGTAATTTACAACAGAAGAGAATAACAAAGTCTTTGTTTCATTTTGAGGCGTGGGTTTCATCGCAACTGAGGAAGAATATGGCGAAGTTGATGAAGAATAGATCGAACTCGGAGAGGAAGGGTTTGTTCAGCAACCCATCTTGTACTGGATTGAAACTTGGGATGGGTTAGATATTAAGTGCCAAATTAAAACTCGGCAAGGCGTTTGAAGAGAAATGTGACCAAGAAATGGGTTTACCTTCTTGGTTTACGAGTGTTAATGGAGGTGCTAAGCGCACAGTTGCAGATTAGTGCCATCCTGTCTGATAATAAACGTCTAAGCAGTTGTAATCGTCAATACATGACATTTCATCCAAACTACTTCATAGAAATTATTTCGTATGAGTACTCCTCATCATGCCCGTTGTCTATTGCAGGATCATTAGATATTCCAATAGCAAGGAACCATTCCCTGCAATGTTTCTTGGAGAAGTGCCGGGACATGTACCTCAATTACTTCGTACTTATACAAGCCAACTTTTTTAGTATTATGTTTTCTTTGATTTTTCTGGTCTCCCAGCCATTGAAACTCACAGCTAAAAAGTAAAAATAAAAGTCATGTCTTGTGCAGGGTGATTGCAAAGGCAAAGTGCCCATATAAGACAACAGACAACAGAAGCAGACAATCTAGAGCCCCCTCAACATCCATCATCTTTTTCATCTCCAATATCACTGCACTTGAATTCACCTCCGATATAATCCCACTGCCAGCTATGAAATCTCTACAGATCTTCCAAAACATTTGTTTCATCATGCAATCTCATATAATTCCAATGTATATTACCGCTATCGGTAGCCTATTGGTCGCTTTTTGGAATAAAGCAGAATGCGAATATGTCTGGAAACCTTTGTTGTTAAGTAATGTTAATTTTTTTATTTCCTCTTTCGACTACCAACCGATAAAAGCCGCCTTGCATGGAAAAATTGTGGTTTTCATGGTATGTTTTTTCCTTTAACAGGTTAGGTGCAAGAGAGGTTTAATTTGAAGCTTGTTGCGAGTAAGAGTAAGAGACGACTTACTATGAAAATCTCATTTGGAAACTTGGTAAAAGTAATGAATTGCTTTGATGATAAAATGATGTAATTGATGATAAGAAGGAATATTTAGTGTAATTGGTAAAAACATTTTGAAATTGATTTTTTATTATTAATAAAAATTAAATTTAAAAATAATTAAAGAAAAAGAATAAAACAATAAATCATGTTTAATATTGAGATGATATTAAATAGAGAACTAAAAAATATATAAAACTATTTTATAAAAAAAATAAAAAGAAAACTAGTTAAGAATTAGTGCACATTGGTATCATTTTTTGTTGTGAACAAAATACTATTTAATAAACACTTTGAATAAATAATGGTTGATAAGTTAATAAAATATGAAATTTAATAAGTTACTTAAAAGAAATGAAAATATATATGTTTTTCAAAGATGCAAAGACAAGAATAAAAATAGACAAAAGTAAAGTGGAAAAAGAAGTCAGGTAAATATTTTAAAGATAAATGATACAATTTTTTTTTGTTTGTAAATAAAAAGAGACCTTATATTATATCAGTTGTTCACAATACAATGACACTTGGCAGCCACCTATTCTGCCACAGGAGGGAAACCAGAATAGGTGGTACCTGTTTCGCCACAGGAGGGAAACTAGAACAGGTGCTTCGATCAGTTTTGGCACTGCCATGACTGTAAGAAATTATATAGAAAATTGCAAATGTTTGCAGGAACCCAGTTCCGCCTTTCTAATCTAAGGCTGGCCATATACAAAGCTGTCATTATCGATCTAATTATACTGACAAAATGAGCAAAATCTGGCTTGTCGTCGTGGTAAATTAGACCACCAACACTATAACTGAAATAAACAAAAGACTGTAACCTGGGGTGGGCCGCTTCAGTCCATGGCAGAACCTAGTTGTCCATGGATGGTGTAAGCTAGAGTGAATTGTTGTTTGCAAGTTGGGCACCGGGCTTGCGTTGGAGCATCCGTGAGTGCCTCAAGCAGAATGTCTAGTCTTTGACTGATGATGCTTTGGCTATGCATCTGGTCATCGTGTCACTACCTATTCCCGAAGAGGTGCTCTTCTGCGAGGTGGTTGGCATAGAGCAAAGCCTCTTCTCCCTTGCCCGTCTCGTCACTGCCAGCTGTTGTTTTTTCCTTTTCTGTGCCTGCCATCTGCCAACTTTGAGGGATCTCCTCCTCCACTTGGTAGCTCCCATCACCATAGTAGGTCTCTCCTGGCTTGAAAACTGGGGGGATAGAAGGTGGGTGGCTGAGGGGGGGCACTCACCCAAGGGTGGCGCCTCCTCTTTCACTATACCGGGACTGTGATGCAGAGGCAGAGGTGGCGACGAGGGAAAGTGTGTCGTGGAGGACGTTGTTTCCATTTTCACCTTGCACGCCTCCGGAGACTGAAGCGAGGCAGACCGAGTGATCAAGGTAGAGTGTCGGGGATGGGCAAAGTGAGCTATGAGATCTCTTTGGGAGGCAGTGAGCCTGGTAGCCCGGGAGAAGGAATTAGTTTTCCTAGCACCCCTCTTGGGCTTTCTGCACTCTTGTGGCATGGTAGGGGGGACAGGGGGGAGGTGGAAGGGGTGAAGGGAGGATGTGAAAAGAGGCAGGATGCAGTGGAGGGAGATGGAGGAGCCCAAGCAAAGCGAAGCGAGATGGATGATCCTGGCTCGCAAGAGGAGAATTGAGGCCAGGACGACGCATAGGGTTAGAGTGACTATGCCAGAAAAACCATTGAAGCTGAAGTGCTCTGCGAGAAGAGCGCACCAGGTGAGGAAAGAATTGAGTTGCATACCAGGGATGCTCTTAACACCATGGGAGCCCGAAATGACCCCTCCCATCGCCATTGAAGGCCGACGGGACCTCTATAGCAACTTGGTACCAAAAGTCGGGTTGGTTCGCTCACCCAAGAGCTCATCCAGGCACACTAACTTAATTGTTCGTGTGGTGTGAGCCATGGTAAATGAATGCACAGGGGGTGATGGCCGGGGATAATAACTCCCCCCGCTGATCTGGTCCAGCTGTCCTCCTTATCACGCCAGGTGGCAGCCCATCCGAGTGAAGATAAATGACACAATTATGATTATGCTTCATGTTCCTTTTAAAAGGATTTTAAAAGTTGATGGCTATTTAATCTCATCTTGTTATGTTTTGAAAGCATCATGACCATGTTCTTAATAACGCAATGCATGAAAACAAAAATCTTTGCTTATGATCTTTCACCCTTTGTAAATGAATAAGATTGTAATTTGGATATAACCTTTAATTAAAATACAGACAACAGATGCATGAAGTGTTAAGTTGGAAGGACTTTTCCATGTGCCTAATTTGGCATGAGACTTAATTCTGCTCCAAAAATGACATAATTGGACTTGAAGCATAAGTTCTATTGGCAAAATTTTGTTGTAAATAAGTAAGTTGACGGTTTTATTTTATAAGCTCATAGAGAAGGGTATTTGTAAGTTTTTGATTTAAATTTAGAAGTTGCATTGTAGAAAACAATTTGATGAAGGTTGTGCATTACATTTTAAGTGTTGAATACCAAAGTCAGAATAGAAATGGAAACAAAAAAATAGATGACATGAGGTTGCAGCTTGATATTTCTATGTGAATGTCAAGACTATGTTAAAAATGGAAAAAAAAATGTCGATAATGGCATGAGTGTGAAAATTTATTTTGATAAATTTGGAATGTAAATATTGTGCAATTTGCAATCAAAGTGGGAAACCCTTCTCACATATTAGAAATCTATCTACTAGGTTGTTAGATTTAGTGCATACTAATATTTTTTATTCCATACTAAAATCTACGACCATGGAGTATTTTATAATATTCATTAATTATTTCAATAGAAAAAAATTATTTAATTCTTGAAGGCAAGGACTATTATTTTTCAACAATGAACAATGATGGTAAAAAATAATTTTGGTGGCACATTAAAGCACTGAGGTCAGATAATGCCAAATATTTCATTCATGGAGCTCTGAAATCATTTTGTAAGCAAGATGTCATATTGCAGTAGTTCACTAGTCCATATTCCCTTCAACAAAATGGTGTTGTTGAGAGCAAGAATAGAACATTAGTAAAAGTCACTAGATGCATGATAGTGTGAGGTGGACTTGATAGAAAATATTGGACAAAAATTGTTTCAAGAACATGTTTGCAAAATAGACTATTTGGTGTGACACTGGGATGAAGATTGGCTTAGAGTAAAGCATACCATATGGCATATTTATTGACAAAATAAAGAAGATGGACCCAAAAGGATTGAAAATCATCTTCCTAGGATATGCTCATGATCCACTAAAGAGATATGTGCATTAGAAGATATGTGATATTTTATGAGATTAATCCAGTCATGATAAATTGTAACTTTAATGGTGATTATATTGATGTAAATAACATTGTATATTTTGAAGTGCCTGACAACAATCAACAAAAGGAACCTTAAAATATTCAACAAAATGAATCTAAATATGAAGGTGAATATGTTGAAGAGTGGATTGTCGAGAGGCATGTGGAAGCGTTGATTGTGGGGAGAGGGCCTCCTATTGAAACACCAAAAAATGGGGGAACAACAACATCCCATCATAGTTGATGAGTATCCTAATACCTTAAACTTGAGGAATATTCCCAAACTAAACATCAACCTGATGGTTTGGTAAAATGTTGATTTAATGGTATAGAAACTCAACATTTGAACAAATCTAGAAGGAGAACATGTTTTCACTTTGGAAATAGTTGCAAAGCCTAAAACTTTTCAAGAAAAAATAAACAATACAAGACATGTGGTGGAAATCCATGCCACCTTGTAGTGTTTCCTTTTTTAAAGTGTTTATAATGCAAAACCCAATTCACTTGGAGGAATTTTAATTTGCATCATCATAGCATCACTCTATCTCATTTTCTATGTCATTATGATTAACACAATAGAGATGGTGTTCTACATTATAATTTTATTTGTGTCATGTGTATGATTTAAAGACATTTTATCTGTATCCTATTATTAATTGTTATTATTCATTCATTACTTATAATTATTCATTCTTCCTATATGTTTCTCAATGTTTGTAGATGGAATTTATAGTAAACGCTTCATCATAAACTAGTACCCATAGCACATAGAGATTCTCCAAGATCCTTCCTCAATAGCATAACACTAGAGTTATTGATTCTTAGTTATTGAGGCAAATGCACTACAATGGCTACGTGATATGTAAGAGAATTTAAGGAACTGTATACCCTAATATATCTCAATAGAATCCCATACATGAAGGCCTAGGATTTAGTGGACAAGAAGAAAGTACAACTTTAGTTCAAACCACCTTTTACAAGGAAAGAAGAATGAGACTCAATAATCCATTCCCATGGAGGAAAATCCAAGTAGAAATTAAGTGTCACTCAAATATTAATCCAAGTAGAAACTAAGTGTCACTCAAATATTCTTGTAGACTAACCTAGATAATGCAAATAAAGGGATGATTCTACCACAAAAATATACTCCAACACTTGGGGGACCAAGCAACCAAGATGGTAAAAATCATCGCAAGGAAAGGTATGACATGATCTCTTTAGTTTGTTTTTGTTGAAAGAAAATGGGTCATAAGAATATCAATTGTTAGCACTCTAGAAAGAAAAGTAGCCCATGTATGAAATATTTTTGGTACTACAGATTGATTAGACATTAGGAGGGAAACCGTTGCACTATAAGGAGAACACCTTATAACGAAGGTTTTTACGGAACTTCCTTAAAAAATTTATCCATTCTCCCTTTATAATAAAGGTTGTTAGTGGGGTTCAGTGACACAAACACAAAGAAATTTTGCCAATCAAACTTATCTTTCAAGCCCAATTATGTCATTTTTGGAACATAATTAAATCTCTTGCCAAATTAAACACATGAAAAAGTCCTTCCAACTTAACACTTCATCTATCTGTTATTTTAATTAAAGGTTATATCCAAATTACAATCTTGTTCATTTACAAAGGGTGAAAAATCATAAGCAAAGCTTTTTGTTTTCATGCATTGCCTTGTTAAGAACATGGCCATGATGCTTTCGAAAGATAACAAGACGAGATTAAATAACCATTAACTTTTAAAAATCCTTTTAAAAGGAGCGTACAACATAATCATAATTATGCCATTTTTCTTATTTATGTGGCTTCTTTTTCCACTTTGCTTGTCTTTTCTATTTTTATTCTTGTATTTACATCTTTGAAAAGCATATATATTTTCATTTCATTTCTTTTTAGTAACTCATTGAATTTCGTAATTTATTAATTTATCAACCATGATTTATTCAAAGTGTTTATTAAATAATATTTTGTTCACAACAAAAAATGATACTGACAATGGCTTCAATAAAATAAGAATTTTACATTGTTTAGGAATTTATGCTGAACCCCTCATAAAGATGTGCACTAATTTTTAACTAATTTCTTTTTATCTTTATTATAAGATAGTTTTATATATATATTTAGGTTTTTTTTGGTTTAATATCGTCTCAATCTTAAACATAAACATGGTTTATTGTTTATTTTTTTAGTTATTTGTTTATTGTTTATTTTTTTTAGTTATTCTTGACTTTATTTTTTATTAGTAATAAAAAAATAACTTCAAAATGCTTTTACCAATTACACTAAATATTCCTTCTTATCATCAGTTACATCCTTTTATAATCAAAGCAATTCTTTAATTTTACCATATTTCCAAATGAGATTTTCATAGTAAGCCGTCTCTTACTCTTACTAGCAAGAAACTTCAAATTAAACCTCTCGCAACAAGCTTCAAATTAAACCTCTCTTCACCTAAGAAAAAAACATACCATGAAAACCATAATTTTTCCTTAACAATTAAAATTGTTCCCGACGGATAGCTAACTACGCAAGATCTTTTAAAATCTTTGTTATATCACACTCATGAAAAATGTAGGAGGAGAAAACAATTAGCCCAAAAAACAGAAAATAAAAGTTAAAAAGAATTAATGTACATCTATTCCTACTCTAAATTTTATTAAAAAAAAAATAAGAGAACAAAGTTCCAAAACGGTACTTACAAGACAAATTACATGCAAAGCGGCTTTTATCAGTTAGTAGTCGAAATAAGGAAAGCTAAAAAGTAAGATTACTTAACAGCAATGGTTTCCAGACATATTCACATTCTGCTTTATTCCAAAAAGCTACCAATAGGCTACAGATAGCGAAAATATACACTGGAATTATATGAGATTGCACGATAAAACTAATGTTTTGGAAGATCTGTAGAGATTTCATAGCTGACGGTGGGATTATATCGGAGGTGAATTCAAGTGCAGTGATATTGGAGACGAACAAGATGATGGATGTTGAGGGGGATCTTTGCCTTTGCATTCAACCTGCACAAGACATGACTTTTATTTTTACTTTTTAGTTGTGAGCTTCAATGGCAGGGAGACCATAAAAATCAAAGAAAACATAATACTAAAAATGATGAAAAGCTGGCTTGTATAAGTACGAAGTAATTAAGGTACCTCAGGGAATGGTTCCTTGCTATTGGAATATCTTATGATCCTGCAATAGGCAGCGGGCATGATGAGGAGTACTCATACAATATAATTTCTAAGAAGTAATTTGGATGCAATGTCATGTATGGACGATTACAACCGCTTAGACGTTTATTATCAGACATGATGGCACTAATCTGCGCGCTTAGCACCTCCAATAACACTCGTAACCAAAGAAGGTAAACCCATTTCTTCGTCACAT
Organism: Picea engelmannii; assembly: GCA_009831015.1. Lineage (NCBI taxonomy): Eukaryota > Viridiplantae > Streptophyta > Pinopsida > Pinales > Pinaceae > Picea > Picea engelmannii. The sequence continues at coordinate 35,337 of ML816247.1, read as the reverse complement.
TGCTCTTCAAACGCCTTGTCCAGTTTTAATTTGGCACTTAAGATCTATCCCATCCCAAGTTTCAATTCAGTACAAGAAGGGTTGTTGAACACACCCTTCCTTTCCGATTTGGATCTATTCTTCATCAACTTGGCCATCTTCCTCAGTTGGGATGAAACCCACGCCTCTGAATGAAACAAAGACTTTGCTATTCTCTTCTGTTGTAAATTACTTGAAGGTTTTTAAAAACGCTACAAAGTACCTTGATACAAAGGGCTCGGGATTGGTGGAAGTAGCAGTTTTTGGATCAGTGCGCGATTTCAACGGATTTCAACGGTCTCTCCTAATTTTTACTTTGCTTCACTCACCCATTCGAGGGAGAGATTCTGATCAACATATGCAGCATGTTGTCATTCAGACAACGTTTAGCATAAGAAGAATAAGAAGTAATATTGATTTCTTTAGTAGCATATTATACTAGCACAGCAGTTAAATAGCTGTTGGTGAACGCCGAAAGGCTGAGAAGATGAAAAGAAAAGAATCTTTAAAAGAATATATTAAATTTTATTATCTATTAACAAATAAATTGTTGGGCTTCATTTATCTGGTGTTAATATTTTAATTTCCACTTAATCACTTAAGTGGCAATTAGTTAGCTATCAAAGTAATTTTTAAATAGGATTAGGTAAATGTAAAAAAGTAAACACATACACTGATGTCTTTATAATAGCTAGGAAGTTAATGATTGAAATCACAGCCATTTATTTTGTGTGACTACTAAGAATATTCCAGCCATATTTAATCCTGTCCATAGAAAACTTATTAAGCACTAAACCCCTATTAAATCTGCCCATAAATAAAGTCAGTTCTATGATTGACTACAGTATTCAGATCACTTTTCTATATCACTGTTCAAAATTTTTCTTTTTAGTGTATTTATAGGATGATTCAATATCGAGATTGTTTTTTGAGAGGTCAAGAAGTCTCAGTTCTACAAGTAAGTCAATGATGGTTTGAAGCGGGGGGTTGTATTTTAAATGGATCAAGTGGTAGCTTGAAAGTGTGGAGAAGAAAAGAGTGAAAACCAGGAGATTGCAGAGTGGGTAGAGTTGCTAATGAAGATCAACCAGACAAAAAAAAATGAGCCCAAGATTTATATTGTAATTTGTATTGCAAATTTTTTATAATATAATCATTAAGGGGGGTTGTTGGAAATAATGCTTCCATTAATGCATTAGTGAATTTAGAAAATTGGTTTGAGATTTATTAGAGATTATTGAAAGATTCTCTCAATAACTATTCCAGTATTTGAAAAATTCCAACTATATATTCATGTATTGTAATTTGATATATTTTATAATAATAATACATATATTATTTCGTTTATGTAATTTGTGGAATGTCTATGCTCACAAATTCCAATTCTCGACATCACCTATGTTCTGCTCAGATTGATGACGACCTTCAGAATTTCCATTGGTCCTAGCAGTTCAGATAATCCAGGAAATCTCTAAACGTTTGATAAGAAGAATTCCAATTTGAGAGGGTAGTCAAATTTCAAATGGGGAATGGGCGGGGAATTTTTTATCGCTGATTTGGACATTCAAAATATAAGAAGAATTCCAATTTGAGAGGGTAGTCAAATTTCAAATGGGAAATGGGCGGTGAATTTTTTATCGCTGATTTGGACATTCAAAATTGAATTTGGTTTTGGAGCATGCCCTCGTCCATCTACCAACCTGTAGTTGCAATTAATTAAAATGACGGGAACGCGGGCGGGGTCATCAGTCGGCCATGCAGTGAGCGGATCTGAGTGCTCGCAACAAACGGGATGGCTGAGGGCACACTGACAGAAAACTTGATGGATGGATGCATTCCATGGGGGTGATGAGGTACTTTTCAATCATTGGAGGACCATGCAACAACCCAATGAATGTGAATGATTGGGTTGTTGCATGGTGGATAGTCTCCTCCTACTTGCTATTGTGGCCATTTGCATGCATTCCATTATCCATAGTATTTTTGTTATTAAAATAATTGAATTGAGATGTGAACACGATAGAAAGCGATGAAGAAAGTGGAAGGACCATATGATTATCGAATCCCATTCTCCATACTGTGAACATGTACGAAGGTTGTACACTCACTCAGTCATGTAGTTCAGGATGATAGTTACCAGCTTCTGCTGTACGGAATTTGAATAGGAGCATGGCTAAAGCGGAAGCGGATTTGAATAGAAGCAGGGCGAAAGCGGAAGAAGAGGAAGGAAGCCATGCAATTATAAATATAAATTTAAGCACTTTCTTTAAACGGTAATGGATATGAGCGCTGCAGGATTTTACGTAGAATTATTTCCGAGACTGTCATGAGGTCTCCATAGGAAAATAACCTCCTGCGGTCTACTCCCTCCTCACAAACCTTTTGTTGGGGCATTAGCGAACATTGGATCAACTGTGATCAACCAAGCATTTGTGGGATGCATCAAAAACTTAGAATTGACCGCGTTTTCTTTAGTCACGGTCCTTCGATTTCCATCATCTTGGTGAGTATTTCATTCAATTTGGTCGAATCATAATTTGGGGCACAGGTTTAAGTTGTGCTATTTTGAGAAAAGAATCTAAATAATACATCTTAACCTCCTTAGATGAAGTAATTATAAGTGATTGCTTTTCAATTTGCTGGAATCATAACCTGGATGCACAGATTTAAGTTGTGATATTTTGAGAAAAAAATCTAAACAATACATCTTAAGCAGATGAAGCAATTATAAATGATTACTTTAAAAATTTCCTCTATATAAACCAAAAGCAAAAGCAAGAATGAGAACACATTCAGTTCAGTTTTCCATGCTAAAAAAAGAATTGTACAAATTTGCTATTTAAATTAGCGGAAAGCAGAAATGCTGCAGGGAAATTAGTTATAGGGGCGGAGAGAAAGAAATTGTCGCGACCAAATGTGGTTAGAGGAAGCTCTAGTCCAGAGTATGAGTCTGGCAGCGGTAATAATTATTTCCATGTGAGGTCTTTCCTGAATAATGGCCTTTAATTGTGATAATCTAATCTCTTTTTATATGGCAACGATTGATATGAAAGTTCCATTTTCATCACATCACTTATGAATGGTAGTGAATTTGCTTCCTTCTCGTGCATTTACTGTAAAACCCAACACAATTTTTTCCTTTTTTGTTTCACCCAAATAACAACCCCATCTATGATTCCACCAAACAGTTGCGTTCTCACGGAATTTATGCTCAACGAGGAAGAAATCATAAAATTCTTTAGGTATTGCAATTACTTGCTTCATGCAAATTCAAGGAAGAATTTAGAAGAAGTTTTGGAGTTTTTTTAATGGCTATGGTCTGACCACCTCTGTCGAGCTACAAAAGTTGATCCATAGCAACCCCACATTCCTTTTAGGTGGCATTGAAATTAACATGTAGTCTAAGCTCAACTTCCTTGGGACATTCATGAATGAAGATATCTCGGAGAGTCGGAACAAATTATCATTTCTTCACTAGACATATAAAAAAATTGTCTACTTAATGAGAGAAAAGCATCATATCTTTCTTTAAACTACCTCCAGATGACTTCAGATCCTTTAGATATAAATTTTGACATATGATTACTTGGAGTGAGCCTCTCGAGTAGTCTCCTTTGAGTCTGCTCTCGTTAATGAAACTTGGTTTTTGTCTTAGCCACCTAAAGAACAACTCTAACAAAATACATATCGTAAGGCGTTTTGAAACCGCCATATTTCATGGGATTCATCTTAGAAAATATATTTATCCTCTTGGTGCGTGGCTTCGCCATTGGCCAAAAAATCTAAATCTCTGGTTGAAAAAATATGAAGCTCTGGTGGGTAGTGTCGACGGCCTCTGGTGGGTAGTGCCAATGGCCATCGGGGTTAGCTCTGATGAGTAGCCTCAATGGCGGACAGGCATGCAAGTAGGTGATTGTAGCCATCATGGTGGTCGTGGCAGATGGCATGAATCCCATCCACACAAATGTCATTCTTTTAGACAACACGTTTTTAGGGGTTATGTTTTTAAAAGTGATATAAAGGTATATTATTATTATTATTATTATACCGGTCCATAGGCATGGTATATAGCATTGAGTTAGGCTTGACTTTCTATTAATTCATGGTTGACCAAAAAAATATACATTTTTTTATTTAAAGTTTTAAAAAATAATAATTTATTTTAAATTTCAAATTTCATTTATCTGAAATCTTATTGGCCAAAAACTTTGAAGTCTTATTGTTGCTTTCTTTTCCCCAATGTTATTGTAATAAATATTTCTATCTTCTAATCATTTCATAAATATTGTAATAAATATTTCTATCTTCTAATCATTTCATAAATATTGTAATAAATATTTTATGCTTTCTAATCATTTCATATTTCATCCGTTGATCAGGCATTCAACAACATGTTTAATTGTCATAATTCGGGGTGGCGGCACCACGAAAGGAGTATCATAGAAACATATTTTAGAAAGAGATCAATCGGTTGGGAGGGGCTGTACCCTTCACCGAGGCGACAATCCGTGTGCGCAGGAACCTTGTCTACTTCCGCATCAACTACGCCATCGTTCTGCTGGCCATTGTGCTCTGCAGCCTCCTGGGGCAGCCCATCTATTTGCTCGTGGTCATCGTTGTTGCTGTGCGTTGTACTTTTTTAGGAGCGAACCACTCATGGTCTTCAGCTGGAGCTTTGGTGACGGGATGGTGTTGGTTGGGATGACCTTGGTCATGGCCTTGGCACTCCTGCTGATTGGGGTTACCGCGACGATCTTGACCGCGGTTGTAGTAGGGTTTGTGATTGTTTTCATTCAGGCATTAAACCACTACTCCTAGTACGTATTATTATATTCGGCAGGTATATGCTACCTAATAACCTTGTTGTATTAAGTTTTAACATATTTAATTGACAAATTTATTAAGATCGAGGGGAGACTCCTCTATGTATGTATGGGTCATCCGCTAACTCCTCTGTTTCAGTAATTCAGTTCATATCCTCCGGTTAGAGAGGTGTTGGATCCATGGATTCAAGTTGGCCGTGTGATGTTGCAGGATATAACTGAGCAGGAACAGTTTGATGGTTATTACCATAACCAATTTCTCATTGTAAACGATTGCTAGCATAGACACAAATTCATGGCAAATTGGACGTTTTTCTTCGATCTAGACGAGTACATTTACATTTCTCCGAGAAATACTCACCCATCTCTACTTAATGATCTCCTTAATACCCATCAACGTCATCAATTTACGACATGCAAGTTTCCAGCCTTTGTCTATATGGGCATAACTCTTTTCATATCGAGTTGGAGATAAAATTCATATTTAATGCTCCCCTTTCTCTTTAAGTTCCTCTTCACTTTTGATAGCAGTTCCACTCAATGGAACAATTTTAATATGTATGATGGCATTTAGCATTCAAAGAAGAAGCTTCTTGATATTTATGAGAACAAAGTTAAACAAATTGTTAAAATGGCAAATAATATAGCTTCCTTTCCTATCAGTCCCTTTCTGATATGCAGTAATGTAGCATGATGAGCGTATGTTTTTTAACCACGTGCTACTGTTAGCCATGTTTGTTTTATTCTCCTGGTCATATGCACAATTCAGTTTGATTTAATTGTTGTTGAGCTGCATGGTTTCTTCTCGCCAGCATAAATAGGATTTCCCTTGGATGATGAACATAGACATCGTTCAAAACATTCTATAATTGTAAGTTCTAGAAGCCCTAGCTAGAGTGAGGCCATTTTCTCTAATACCACTGTTATTAAAAGTGCACAGAGAATCACAACCATGGTTAAGCAGTACTGGGTAATTCTTATCAGCAGTCCTACGTCGTAGTGGCGTAGTGAATAAATCTACCGTACAATTGTGATCACTGTCCAAGAAACTGGGAGGATACGCAACCGTTTGATCGGGGTAGTTGACAAATTCCTTACAGAAAAGGCCTATAAAAGGCCATTATCCCTTCCAATGGATTACGCACAGAGCTAAATTCACTGACGCTCAGAGCTAAAATCCGTCGTTGGACGAGTAATGAACTGAGATATAGTGTGATATAATGAGCTTCTCGGCCCATTCTTCCTTTATAAATAGCCTACAATATTTGGATTTTGTCCTTCACAATCTGTCATGGATACTTTTCGGCTAGATTTAAGAGTTAAAACCAAAGACTGTAAATAAGAGCATATTTACTCAGCCCCTGTCGTTTCAATTTACTATATAATTGGAAAGCTAGTTTGTAGAAAACATAGCCACAGTAAGCCTTATGTTTTAGGTAATTGTCAATCTGCTTCCCCAACATGGGTACTCCATCTTATGGTTCTTAGAGTGATGGCACTTCATACAAATCAGATTTATGATATTGGTTACTGCAAATGAACCTTGGTCCTCAAGAAGCTATAGTAAGAAAGATGGTTCCTATTTGTTG
>ML816246.1:26701-54283 GCA_009831015.1 Picea engelmannii | reverse complement strand
AAAAAAAAAAAAAAAAAAAAAAAAAAAAAATTCTGACACCGTTTAAAATGAGAAAAAACAAGCTAAGGGTAAAAATAATCCTAATCTACTGACTATTCAAACAGAGATTCAAACACCTGAGATGAATACTTCTTATCATAGAAGAGGATGACGGCCTCACCCTTAACAAAAAATAGCCTATACAAGCATGCGACTGTTACTCAAACAACACGCGTGCGAATGCACGCTGAATAGAGACAGAGGGCGTGTACATGCGGGCTGACCTTGTACACGCTGTGTGTATATCTAAATTCTGAGAAAAAATGAAATTAGACAGACCAAACCAGGAAGAGACCACTGATATTGATAACTAGGATCCCTTTAAGGCTTGGATACGCTTTCTAGCAGAAAAACAAATAATGCAAGGAAAAAATAATAAGGAAAAAAAAATCTGAGATAGGACTGTTATCAAACAAGACTCAGACATAATTCCAGAAAACCCCCTAAGAATATATGATTCTGAGAGGGAAGAGGAGAATTGCCTCTGAGGTTCTCTGAACTCCTACACGCTACTGCTACCTCTATATCCTGCGTTCACACACGGGTTGTAAGAGGATAGGGTGCAGGTACACGCGTGCAGGCCTTGTGTAGGCCGTGTGTACCTCTGTGGGTCCAAAAGAACACAGTCAAGAAAAAGTCTGGGAAAGATGGTATGGAAAGCCAGACTCCCTGCTAGCTCAGACTTTACAGAAACAAAAAGAAAAGACAGGCAAGAAAAACTAGTCTTTAAACTACCCAAAAACTAAATAAAATTCCAGGAACCCTAAAGAGTTTCTCCCCAGTATGGTCGCCAATTCTATTGTTGGGGAAAAAAACCCTACAGACTAGCAAATAGAGTTTAGACTTTGCATGCAGATATGACTGAACAAAAATTACTTTCTACCTTCATCACTAGATTTAAATCCCCTTTTCTTAGTAAATTCATTGAAATATCAACCTACCTCGTCACCGACGTTTGATGTCGATCCTCCGTTGTGCTTGATTACTTGTTCACAATGCTCCTTCCAAAGCTGACCTGCATTCAAGATGAGCAACAACTATGCATGCATACTAATTATATACTAATGGGTTAGAAATCAAACATAAACTAATCAAACCATAAAAAGTTAATGAATTGGAACGGGAAAAGAATTCTCTTTATTACTAAAAATGAGTCAACTTACAAAAGTTGAGACCGACCACCACTCCTTGAACCTGATCCTGGGCTCCTCTTCTTCTGTCCTTCAACTACTTTTTTTTAAATCTCCTTTGGCATTAGGAAAGGATAAAGGGTTGGGACAATGGTATATTTTTCCTCTTTCCAAATGGTACCCCTACCCCTTCTTTTATAGGCTAGAAGGAGCTGGGTATTTGGACGAACACTCGGCCATGCATGGCCGGGAGTTTCAGTTAACTCACCCATAGATTTTTGTTCCATCGACAAATTTCCTTTTTTCATATCTTGTCAGTCCACGCGGGCTGTTTTGGCTCAGCCAGCGTGTACACACATGCAGTAGTGAGTTAGGGCGCGTGGGCGTTTATTCAAGAGGATTTTCAAAGAGTTGTTCAACAATGTTTTTAGAAAAGAAAGGATATGAGTTGGCTTGATGCCAGGTAAGCATGCAAGGTACAATTTAGAGTTATAACAGATGCCCCCTAATGTGTGACGTCCGAAGAGCATCTGATGGCCGAAGTACATTACCAATCTTTACTGATGTTCCGAACGATTGAGCCCAAGGATCAGGAACCGGGAGGTGTCGTCTGCAAAATAACAAATATCTCACCGAGGCGGGCATACCCATGCTCAGAATAAAAATAGAATCATGGCTACCAATCAAATACATTGTATATCCATTTCAAATAACTATAAAGAGTAGCTGCGAACAATACACAACAGAGCTACATTCATATTCAGTTATTTGAAGTCCTTTTTCAAAATCACTGTAATATGAATGTATGACTACACTACCCAGAGGTCTTTGACGGCTCATCGATCATGGATTTGATAATCTTGATGATCGGACTGAAGGATTCAGTGATTTTGAGCAAGGAATTGATTTGACGTTCAGGATGGTCGGGTATGCGGACAAGAGACACATTGTAGAGGGGTCGACTCAGTCTTAGTGACAAACTTCCCTTGGACAATAGCACGACAAGTGATTAGACTCAGGAAACATATATGTTAATCATAAGTCTATGAAGCAAGAGGCAACGCAAAATCTCCATATGTTTGGAAGAATAACGAAACGATGGAGGACACAACTCTATATAGTGAGAAAAGCTTCCTAAGGGCGTACTACATCCCATAGTCTGATGAACAAACAGATAGATGTTCTTTATCCAAGGGAGACTCATTATGCTGCCAATAACGAAAATACTTTTCCCTTCCTCTTTTTGGGGTATATTTGATTTTTTTGCTCTTTTCGATAATTGTGTAAAAAGAATAAAGGAATGTTATGTTACAATGGAGGAACGAGTATTGAAAACATACAAGCTTAGGCACAAGGACAAGATTGATATTCTAGTAAAATGACACTCGACAAAAATTCTCCAGCGGCCAAAGGTGTTAAAACGCAGAAGAAAACTGTCGCAAGGCTGGTGGATAAGGTATGCAAATGTGGTTATTAAAACACACAATGGTAATGTCCTTCGATGTAAGTTTAACGAGCCTAGAGAAGGTAAGCTCGGTGGTTTTTCATATTTAGAGAGTCTGAAAAAGCATAAAAGGAGAGTCCACTAGGGTACCTTTTTCGAATATAGTCTAGTCGGTTCGAAAAAGGGGCAAACTAGCACCGATTATACGTCGATTGAAAACCATTTTAATGAGTGTGATAAGGACAAGATCACTCAGCCATTTTTTCACTTTTAAGGAGTCTGCAAAAAGCTTAACTATGGACTCTGTCATGAATATTCTTCTAGACCAATTTAATGAATGTGAAAGAATAGGATCACTCGACGATCTTTTCAATTTTAGGGAGTCTGAAAAGAGCTTAACTATGGACTCCGTGGGGGTTTGTTTTTCATAAGTTTAGTCCCTCAAACCCAAAAAAGGGATAAATTTATACCCGAGAGTACTCTTCTAAACAACGAAAGTTCCATAAAGTATACCTTTGTTCGTACAGTTGAACGTCCAGACCAAAAAAGGGGTAAACTACCGTCAGATAGACATGACTTCAAATTTTAGTTTAACGAGCGTGAAAGGCCACAAGATCGCTCGACAATATTTTCATGTTTAGAGGGTCTAAAAACGGCTTAAAAGGAGACGCGTTATTTTTGGGAGTCCTGAGGGTGAGACAAAGAGTGAAGAAGAATCATGCAAATGAGCCTCAAACTCATATTCAGGAAAGACTATACGGACTCCCGAGCCTGCAGTATTTTAGAGACGACATGGACACCATAATGCAACCAGGACCAACCTAGGGCATCCATGTTATAGTAAGCTCTACCACCAAGTTGTGACACTTCTAAAGCAGATATGATGGTTTTGTGCCACAACCTGATGGGATTGATCCTATGGAAGAGGAAAAATACAACGAGACGCAAAAGTCGGGGTAGTAACCTAACCTATATGCTCAAGTTGATTCTTGGAAAAAATTTCACGGACCATTAAAATTTTCTCAAAACTCAAAAAAAGTGTCCCAATACCCGATCAAATCTCTCCCATATAACTCTTGAATCACTCTAAATGGTTTTTGGTATAAAGAAACTGATAAGGGAGGCCAAAAAAGTGACAAAACGAGGCCAAAAAGTCTAAAAATAGAAGCTAGCAACTTATTATCACTATTGTTGATTTGGAAATTGACTCTAGAGACAAAAGACCCCCTTTGCTAAAAACGGTGATTCCGGGAGCTACAGTGGACAAAACGAACTTTCGCTTGGGCCAAGTAAGTACAAACTCCGTTATCTAGCTATTCAATTCCTCAATTTTTCATTTGATTTCATTTTTTGGGTGGGCGTCGACCTTTAAAAGGTCGGCCCTAGGTACACGCGGGCTGTCTCTGGATAGGCCGCGTGTACACTCGGGCACAGTAAAGTCTGCCCACGTGTACACGCGACTGTCGCCTCTACAGCACGCATGGACCCCCCTTTTGTAGAAAAAAGAGAACTTAAGGGAAAGTATCAACCCTCGTGAACTTTGTTGTGTTGGCAGTATTTATGTCCAGTGGAGGGAAAGGGAGCATAAAGCAATCAGTGAGTTGTTTGCTGGAGATCCGAATGTCATGGACGTGTTGATGCAATGTGGTTTACTGAAGTTATTCATGTGTCCATTTATGTGAGTGCAACCAAGGCTACTGAATGCCTTGATTGACTACTGACATCATGATGTAAAGGCCTTCATGCTAGAGGGGCAATCACTGGTGCCCACCACCGAGGATATCTATTTTTTGATTGGCCTCTCAAGCAGAGGTGAACTAGTCAACCTCAGGACATTTCCTGCGGGACCGAATAAGATATCAGAACTGATAGTCGAACACTGTGAGGCTGGGACTGACCATGCGGGCTCCCAGGTACCCATCAATAAGATAACTATCCTATCGTTGCAGGGGATATTATTATTGATTGGGCAGATTACCGGTTCAATAGACTTGCATCAGGCGTCTCGCGCACAGATGAACTGTTCTATCCAGTGCTTGAATGCACAGATTTTTGACTGGAGTACCACACTGCTCGAGTGCATGAAGAGGCTATTGACAGATTGCCGACAACGGACACAAAGGAACTTCATGTTCGAGATGATTTTGTGTTAATTATTCTTTGAGAGAGTTTTGATATTTAGTCCTAGGGAAGTAGTACGAGGACACAAGGCCTCTTTTCCTGCAGTGTGTAGATGGGAAGTATTACTGCCATGACAAGGTGGTGGAAGGACCAATGAGTCTTTCGATGATGACTTCTTTGTGTGGCTGTCACGGCAGATCCCTGTGATCGAGGATTACCCATATGCATGGATGGATTTTTCTAGAGATCCTGAGATACCCGTGCCTCCTAGTGAGGAGCGAGGGGAGATGGGTAAGTCTCCACCTTTTCAGTTTTTTTGTTTGCATATGTAATTTTTATGTCATTTTTGTTATATATATCATTTTTTTTATATACCAAAGTTTTTGACGGGTGCATGTTTGTTGCATGTAGATGTGGGACCCGTGCGACCCGTCGATTATGCACGGAATAGGCGTCGTCTGTGGCCAGAAGCCGCAGCTGCCACCACCGGGGGAGCAGCGGTAGCAGGGAACCTCCCAGCTGGGGAGGCTGAGAGTGTCCTTATATGAGTTTAGTGGAACTTCATTGCACTCACTCGCACAGTCCCGATGGCAGAGATAGAGGACTTGCCACCATCCATGCAGCCTCATGTAGTGGGGGCACCTTAGACATGGGTCCGATTGTTTAGGCGTTTAGCCCATGCTGTGGACTATTATAATAGGGCTCATAAGACCTGAACCTAATTAGAATTTTTACGTGCCATGAGCACTTACTTGTATATATTTTTGAGGGCATAAGCCCTGTGACTCGTTATAAGTCCCATTTTTGAGGCGCTTGTGTCCATCTATGTACTCTGGTTGTTTTATGATGTTATATATGGTTTTTTGATCGTTTGTGTCATATGGATCACGTGTGAAAAAATGTATTTACATTCTTATGTCAATGTTTGTTCATATGTGTGCAAGATGCCAATCTAAAATTTGATTAGCTAGAGTATCTGTAATTTGGTTTAATCTTCTAGGAACATGAAAATATGTAATATAATCAAAATTTCATTCTAAGAGACATACCCTAAGAAATCGTTGGTGTAAAGTTGGATCATGAACCCAGTATACTTTGTTTAGCTACGACACAACTAGTTGAGCATCGAGATAGACCCGGAGATGAGAGATACTTAATGACAAGGCGTCATGAAGTAACTCAATAACTGCACTATACTCGGCGACATTATTTGAAGTGTCACCTAAGCATATACCTATGGAAGATAACAACTGGCCCTGAGGTGTGAAGATTACCCAAGCTACGGAGGCAAGACTCTGAGTGTGCCAACTAGCACCATCTGCATACCCAACGAACACCTCGGAATCACTTGACATCTTCCATATTGACAAAAGATAACATCAATGACATGTCAATAATACTTAAGAGAAACTAAAAAGTAATAGTACAAATACTATACATATGTTACAAAAAGTTACCCACAATGACCTGCCTATGAATAATACTTCTCGAGGTAGAGCCCATATCTAGGCTCTGCCAAAGCATTCCCTTCAAAATCAACCAAACGAGAAGCGCTCTTTTTTAAAACCTCTTTTATGATGAAGGGTCTGAATCACATGGGTTTGAATTTTCCTTCCCCCGGGGGGTCCTTATCTTGGTCATAGACCATGACAAAGTCACCTTCAGAGAAAATCCAAGGATGAATAGACCTATCATACTAACACTTGACCTTATGTTTGTGAGCCTCATTTTCCAGAGCCGCATCACGACGCTGCTCATTGAGCTGCTCAAGGTGTACTAACCATTCTTCAAGTGGAGAAGTGTCTGGAAATAATTGTACTGCCAATTTTAGAGATAGGATCTGACATTCGATGGGCAAGACTGCCTCTAACCTATAAATGAGTTGAAAAGGTGAGAAATCAGTTGTAGTCTTAACAGATGTTCAGTAAGCCCATAATGTCGAGTATAACATCAACTGCCAATTTGACTTGGTTGAGTTGATAGTTCGATGTAGAATAGTGTTAAGATTTTTGTTTACAACCTCTACCTACCCATTGGCTTGGGGGTAGTAAGGTGATGAATTCTCTTGCCGTAACCCAAGACTTGATATTAATTCGGTCATCATTTGGTTCTGAAAGTGACTTCCATGGTCAGTGACAATCTCTCTCGGGACGCTGAACCTTGCTATGATCTGATTGAATAAGAAGAGAGTTACAATCTATCCATCATATTTAAACATTAGCATAGCTTTGACCCACTTAGTGAAGTAGTCGACAACTACGATGATAAGGTGGTGCCCCCTTGCTGACGGGGGGTTGCAAGTAGTGTAATCAATCCCCCACTTGGTGAAAGGACCAACTGTGATGACATGAAACATAGGAGTGGGATGCGCCCTCATATTTCAAAAGAAGACTTGGCACGGATGGAACTTCTTGACCGATTCTATACAATCTTTGATAAGTGTCGGCCATAAGTAACCTGCTCATAGAATCTTTTGGGCTCTTGCCAGCCTAGACAAATGACCACCACAAGCTCGGGTATGACAATCGTTGAGCACGATGACTGCCTCCTCATGCATGAGACATCGACGTAAGATGTAGTCTACACCTCTCCGATACAACCTATCATTGAGTATGAGATAATTCTTAGCCTGATGGCATATACGCTGACGCTCATCATGAGAAGTAGAGGTGGGACACTTCAAAGTTTGGAGATAGATAAGTATATCTCCGTACCAGGGATCTGAAGATGTGATAAAAAAAATATATCCCTGGATAGGCGATTCTTCAGGCACAACGTCACCTGACTCAACTGAAATTTCCGAAATAAGCTTTGCGAATATCAATGACTTTTTGGACTTTGCTGAAACGAAGTTTAAGTCAAATTCCTAGAGGATGACTATCCATCTACTAATTTTTCTGCCTATAATCCGTCCTGTCAACATGTACTGGAATGGATTCATGAAAACAATGACGATGGTCTTGCGAAACAGAACATAATGATGAAAATGTTGAACAACATCAACTGCTGCCAACACAAGTTTTTCGATATGAGAATAATTGAGTTTTGGTCCTACGAGGCCTCGGCTTAGGTAATAGATCAGATATTCTGAGAACGAATCATCTTCCTGAACTAAAACCATGCCAATGGTTGATTGTACGATAGGTAGATACAATAAGAAATCTTTGTTATAGTTATGTGGCCATAGCAGAGGTGCAGTTTTGAGGGTGTGTTTTAATGCATCGAAAGAGCGTTGGGCGGCTTCATCCCAGAAAAAGGGAACGTCTTTCTTCAGTAAACGCATAAATCCCTTGGTGATTTCGGCATAGTTGGCGATGAAGCATCAAAATAAGTTTGCCTTGCCTTGTAGACTCTGAAGTTGTAGGATTGTGCGTGGGGGGGAAACTAGATTATTTCCTCCACCTTGAGAGGATCGACCATGATCCCTGTTGTTGATACAATGAAACCTAGAAAATGTCCCGACGTTATGCAGAAGTTGTACTTGTTTGGATTCAAGCGATACCTAAAGTAGCGACAACGTTCTAAGATTAGTCTAAGCTGTGTAGGATGATCCGTTCTCTTGTGATATTGTGATGCTAAATCATCTAGATAGGCCTTGAATATATGCTTGAGATCATGAAAAGAAAAATACATGGCTCGCTAGAAGGTGCCGCTAGCATTTTTAAGACCAAAAGGCATCTTACAATATGTGACTGTACCCCATGGACAAATGAATGTTGTTTTGTGTTGGTCTTTGGGTTTGATTTGGATTTGATTATATCTTGAAAAACCATCCATGAAAGAAAAGGCTTCACAACCAACACATTCATCAATGATCTGGTCAATGAACGGTGTTGGAAAATTATCTTTGGTACATGCCTTGTTCAAATCATGGAAATCGATACATACATGAATCGTGCCTTGTTTTTTATTGACTGACACAGGATTTGATATCCATTGAGTCAAATGGATAGGAAAGATAAAACCTACCTTTAGAAGTTTCTCAACCTCAATCTTGATGGCTGCTGCTTTCTTGGGATTAACTGGACAAAGTTTCTTTTGAATAGGCTTGGCATCAAGATATGTTGTGATTTCATGTTCAACTATTTTTGGATCGATACCTGGAATTTCCTCATAAGACCAAGCAAAAATGTCTTGGAATTCTTTGAAAAGATCCGTGTAGACTTGAATCTCTTCGGGGGATCAATCTTCTCTGACGAAGACATTCTCCATGATGCCAGGGTTTCGAGAGATGTTGATTAGTATAGTCTCAGTGATAGTTCCCATATTGCCCTCATCATAAATTTCATGTGTAGCTATGAGGTTAATAGGACACGACTGATCTCCCGTCATGGTCATGCTGAATTCTCCTACTTTGATTCTCCTTAACTCTGGGAGAAAATATGATCTGTGATGAAGATCTTCCCAAGGTTTGTCCGGACTAGTCATTACTTCGATTACTGCTTCATCAAAAGGAAAGACTAAGTCTAACAAATCGACGTTAGCGAGAGAAACCTGAGCCCAAATAGGCTCCAGAAGAGGATCTAACTCTTGTGCAAGAGTCAGATTAGTGTTAGCTAAATCTTGTTGGACTAAAGAGTATGCTACTTCAGTGACAGACAAGGGCATGGACATGCTGGGGTGCCCTGTCTCATCCATCATGGATGATGGGGAAGGAAGAATCCATGGATCCTTGAAGTAAGTCGTGCGGAACGACGAAACTTAAAAAATCTCAACCTTATGGTGATTAGATATAAATTTGATATCACCCTGTGAAGGTGGGTAATCAAAGGTACCCATCAATGATGGGCACAAACCAACTCCTATGTTGACAACACCTGGTTGAGGATTATCAATCAGCGAGACTGTGGATGCCCCCAAAGCTAGGTCAGGTCTAGAGAAAGATAATTGATCGATGGTCACTATCCGACCCTCGTGTGGAAACAACAAGAGCCGAAAAACTGTAGCAACCATAGCTTGCATAGCATAAGTCCAACTCAATCCTAACAAGAGCTTATAGTTGAGGGGAGCATCGACTACCTCTACATCGACACACACGGTCTTCCCTCCTAACTACACGGGGAAAGAAGTAACAATGCCATGTGGTCGGAATGAATGACCATCGAAAGCAGTGAGGAGAGTAGGTGATGGAGACAAAACGGGTTGGCCAATGGCCTTCCAACATGCCAATGACATAAGACATGTCGAGGCACCCTCATCAACCACCATGCAAAATATATTCCATTTAAAATTTTTCATGGGGTAAGCCACTACTATCTGAAACGCAACATGGTAAGGCAAATGAGGTTTTAAGTTGGTTGTATATAACATGATGGTACCTAGATTACAAGTCTCAGTAGAGCCCAAAGTGGTTAAGAAGGCTTTCCTCTGAGTAGGGAAGATTTGGAGGACCTCCAAAGCAGACATCGCACAAGGGGTTTGTGATAAATCTTCCACCACAGATTAGTTCTGGGCGGCCCTTGCTTTTGGGTTATGAGAAGCTTTTTTAAATGCACCTTTTGGAATGCTTGTCATTGTTTCTCCCAACATCTTCTCAATATGTAGAGGAAGATATGGGAGGTCATCTTATTTACCCTTCCCAAAAGTGCTTGGTTTACTATAATCGTGTGCTCTAGTCGATATGAAAGCATCACCCCTAACCATATATACATTCGCGGATGAGGGGTTGTTCGGAGGTGGGTAGTTTTCCTGGCTTCCCCCTTCTATACTTGCAGAGGCTTGAGTTAGATTTTTCCCATGTTGAAATGCGTTTGTCAACACCGCCTGTTGTTGTTGTGTGACAAATTTTTGGGCCTCTGCAAGTCGAGGACATAGATGGGTCGAGTGGTCTTCCGTGCACAAGTTGAAAGGTTACCGCACCTTCCGTTTTTCAGTGTTTTCCCCGCCAGCATTATCATTGGTTTTTTTATCCCCCTTACCCTTCTTTCATTGTTTTTTCTTCTCTTCAAGCTGTTGGGGGGCCTTTGGGTTAGTCGAATGTAGTGTGTGTACCTCCGATGTTTGGGTAGGGGGAGCAACCAAAGGAGTAGTTTGGTTGGCCGCTGTGTGTTGTATGAATAATTGTTGCAACTTCTTTGTCAATTTATCAACAGGCTTGGTTTGTGCTGAACTGACAATACCATCGGCATGCGGTCCAACTCTCTATCTAGTTTTATCTAGTATTGAACATGGCACATCTGGTAAGATGTTGTATAATAAACTGGACTGAGAATAGATGAGCTCAAACTGTTGAGCCCTCATGATGGTGTCTTCTTCAGAGAAAAATATGGATATCACGATGTCTTTGGATAACTCTGGAACCAAATACATAAGGAACCACTCAAGCGGGAATGATGGTGGGACTGGTACTTTGATTAAACTCTTTCGACGTCTCCATTCTCAGATGTGATCAGAGATATGTTCCGTTGTTGTCTGTTCAAAATTAGCGAGCAACTCTATTCCAGCATCATATATCACAGGTAACTGGAAATGGTTAAGGAAAGCCATCACCAGTTCACCAAAACAAGAGTATCTCGAGTGATCGAGCTCGATGTACCATTTCGTGGTACTCCCAATGAGAGTACGTTGAAACAATCGTAATTGTATGGAGTCATCTTTCAATGAGTTAGATGAGCACCAAAGATGAAAGGTAGTCACATGATCTCCTAGATCTTCATTAGGCTTGGCTTCGAACTTTGGAATGTCTGAAGGAAAATTTGTCGGCATAGGAGGCCAATGCAGATCGTGACAAATAGGGTCATTGAACAACCTTGTCAAATCTGGCAAGTGTAAAGTTGTCAGGAATGGTAGTTTGGGTTTCTGCTGATAACCGGGGAAAAAGGGTCCTTGATTTTGACTGGCACTAGGTTGCCAGGAAAAGTTTGGCTGCTGGCCTGGATTCTGGTAGAAGCCATAGCCCTGGCCAGCGTAAGTATTTTTCATCTGTGGAGACATCATCAGCTGATTTCCGAAATAGGACATGGATTGTTGGACATACATTGTGTTCAAAGGACTTTGGGAAGGATTACCTCATGCTAGTCCTGTAGGGATAGGCATCGTAGTTTGTTTGGGGTTCCATTGATTCTGGAAAGAATTACCCCAGATTGACATCCCAGAGGATGGAATGGATCCCTACCCTGAATTCCAAGGTCTTGCTAGATTTTCCCCTTGTGCAGGAATAGTACCCTGCACAGGAGTAGATTGTTCAAATATGGGGTTGCCCCTGGTAGGGAAAGAGGCTGACGAGAAGGTGTTGTTACCAAACATTCTATTCCAAGAAAATGGTGTCGAACCTACCGACATACTATGTGAAGGTGGTCCTTGACTCCCTTCTCCAAATAAACTATTGTGTGTAGATTGCCCAACGGATTTCTAATGCGAACCACCGAGTGAAGGGGATGAAGGAGGGATATGACCTCCTTCATAAGAAAAAGCATTAAAAGGGACAGGAGTTCCCCCTATGTGACCTTGTAGAGGAGCGCTAGAGCTCCCTACCCCCACACCCAAAGTCTGTAAGGTGGAGTAGGAAAGTACATGACTTGTACCTGAACTAGACATACCATTGAAAATGGAGGGCCTGTCGCACTAGGTGTGAAAGGGGTTGTGGCCGCCACCAATAACGGGTTCGGACCACTGTGCGAAGTAGTTGTGGTCAAGACCATTATGGCTCGGACTGATGATAGTAGGTTAGGAGATGACTTTCCTGTGGTAACAACCATGGTGGGAATTGAAAAATTCCCAGAATAAGTAACAACATTTGTTTCCATTGCTGTGTGCGACACTGTCTGGCGCTCGTGAAATTGAATTGGTACAATGAAAGGTGCCAAGAGATCAGTGGTTGGGGTTTCAACCAATCCAAGAGCAGTTTCTTCAAGTTCCAAAATGGTCGATACCTCCAGGGGTTGTTCGGGCATAATGGTTCTTAACCCGGTCGCTTCAAAAGACCCTTGTTGGTCTAGCTTCCGCCTTAATGGTGATGGGGGTGGCTCCAGTGTAACCGACGGCAGGCCAAGAAGCCTTCGTGATTGACGGAGCTCGGTATCCTCCACTGTCTGAGAATATCCAAGACACTCTAAGTTAGTCTAAATGCTCAAAAGTAACACACACTAAGAAAAAAGTCCCTAGAAGATAAGACAAGCAAACACTAAATTAATTGGAATAACAGTTACAAAAACCAACACTAGAGAAACTTACGAGTGCAAGTACAACTCAAACACGGAAGCACCCTCCAGGTATACTTTGAAAAGCATGGCCTGATGTCTGTCCTAGGTACCATAGTATACCCCCGCAGTCACCTGTGTATGTCCTTAACAAATATTGGCAACTAGGTTGTTAGCATACAAATAGTCACCAGGCGGGTACAGTCGAAAGTCGGGTAGACCACAATGAGTAGGGTATCGAGAGAAAATGGTCTGAAAGACAACTAAGGACCTCAAACAGATTCGATACCCATGAAGCCCCATGTAAAATGCAAACGACGGAATCCCAAAACAAGCCCTCTATATGTGTTCTCCACTACGATTGGTCCAACTTTGGAGGGGTTATCTCTGCTACCTTTCCGCACGCGACCTTGTGTTTATCCCTTGTGTTAGAAGGGGGTTCCAGATAACTTCCACGAAACTGGACTTAGACACTCCCTATCTCAGAATCCAATGTTTGAGTTTAAATGGCCTTGAATAGTTTCCTCTCCAACCTAATCCAAGGCCCTAGTCCTGAACTAGTTTGTGAACCCTACAAACATAAAAGTCTAGTAGATTTTAAATTTAGCGTTACTTTTATGGATTTTTCTTATGTCAAGGGGTATGAGGGTGAAACTGATGACATGTAAAAGATGAAAGAAAAAAATGAATAAAAGAAGCTGGAAACAAAACTTTTACTGAATGCAAAATTTCAGCAACTTTTCAAAAGAAAGATTTTTTAACTTTTCTAAGATTTTGGATAGCAAACTCAAAGGAATTTCACTCGACTAGAAGCTACTTATGATCTAATTGAACTGCAGAAACTTATGAAATAAAATACCTTTCCCTAGCTAATGATGCAGAAACACACTCTTCAACCAAAGAAAAAAATGAAAAGAGATTTTATTTTTTTATTTAAGTGCTAGTAAAGCAAGAAAGGGAAAATACTGACAAGCAAAAAACCAAGAAAAACAATTCTAGCTTAAAGCGTAGATAGCAAAGAATTGGATTAAAAAATCATACAATAGAAATTGTAGAAGCAATGACTCTCCCACTTGTTTAAAAACCGTAAAAAATAAATAAATTATTTTTTATTTTTCTGACAACGTTTTAAATGAGAAAAAACAAGCTAAGGGTAAAAATAATCCTAAGCTACTGATTGTTCAAATAGAGATTCAAACACCTGACAGGAATACTTCTTATCACAGGAGAGGATGACTGCCTCACCCTTAACAAAAAGTAGCCTATACAATCATGCGACTATTACTCAAAAAACATGCATGTGAATGCGCGCTGAATAGAGACAGAGGGAGTGTACACGCGGGCTGACCTTGTATAGGCCACGTGTATATCTAAATTCTGAGAAAAAATGAAAACAGACAGAGCAAACCAGGAAGAGACCATTGATATTGATAACTAGGATCCCTTGAAGGCCTGGATACTCTTTCTAGTAGAAAAACAAATAATGCAAGGAAAAAATAATAAGGCAAAAACAATCTAAGATAGGACTGTTATCAAACAAGACTCAGACATAATTCCAGAAAACCCCCTGAGAATATATGATTATGAGAGGGAAAAGGAGGACTGCCTCTGAGGTTCTCTAAACTCCTACATGCTATTGCTACCTCTACAGCCTGCGTTCACAGGAGGGTTGTAAGAGGATATGGTGTGGGTATACACGTGTAGGCCGTGTGTAGGCCGCGTGTGCCCTTGTGGGTCCCAAAAAACACAGTAAAAAAAAATTCAGGGAAAGCTGGTATGGAAAACCAGACTCCCTGCTATCTCAGACTTTACAAAAAAAAAAAGATAAGACAGGCAAGAAAAAGTAGTCTTTAGACTACCCAAAAACTAAATAATATTCCAGGAACCCTAAAGAGTTTCTCCCCAGTACAGTCGCCAATTCTGTTGTTGGGGAAAAACACCCTACGGACTAGCAAATAGAGTTTAGACTTTGCATGTAGATATGACTGAATAGAAATTACTTTCTACGTTCATCCCTAGGTTTAAATCCCCTTTTCTTAGTAAATTCATGGAAAGATCAACCTACCTCATTACTGACGTTTGATGCCGATCCTCCATTGTGCTTGATTACTTGTTTGCAATGCTCCTTCCAAAGCTAACCTGCATTCAAGATGAGAAACAACCATGCATTCAAAATACTTATATACTAACGGGTTAGAAATAAAACATAAACTAATCAAACCATAAAAAGTTCATGAATTGGGATGGGAAAAGCATTCTCTTTATTACTTAAGATGAGTCAACTTACAAAAGTTGAGACCGACCACTTCTCCTTGAACCTGATCCTGGGCTCCTCTTCTTCTGTTCTTCAACTGCTTTGCTTTAAATCTCCTTTGGCATTAGGAAAGGCTAAAGGGTTGGGACAATGGAATACGTAAATGGGCATAGTTTCTTTGCTATATTTTTCCTCTTTCCAAATGGTACCCCTACCACTTCTTTTATAAGCTAGAAGGATCTAGGTATTTGGACGAACCCTCAGCCATGCATGGCCGGGAGTTTCAGTTAACTCACCCATACCTTTTTGTTCCATCGACAACTTTCCTTTTTTCATACTTTTGTCGGTCCACGCTGGCTGTTTTGGGTCAGCTAGTGTGTACACGCATGCAATAGTGAGTTAGGGTGTGTGGGCCTTAATTCAAGAGGATTTTCAAAGAGTTGTTTAACAGTGTTTTTGGAAAAGAAAGGGTATAAGTTGGCTTGATGTCAGTAAGCATGTGTGGTGCAATTTATGGTTATAACACGAGGCCATCTATACGAATCTAAACTCGTCCTGTTCGACTTCCTTTACCTTAATCCTTTTTAGTGCTGCAACAGAAATGAAACTTTTGGTAGCACTGGGATCTTTCAAAATACTAAGGGTCTAGTTAGTGATGGTACCTGTCGTCTCAAGCATAGTCGACTGATGCTCTGCTTGGCGGTTATTTACCACTACATGAATCTGATGGGCCTTACCCATATCTCCCATGGTAGTGGGTCCAGCTGATCCAGATGCTTTGGTCCTCTCCACAGAGCAGTTGCACTGGTAGTGTGGCTCCCCACATGTCCAACACCCCTTCTTCGGCCTAGTAGTCTTGGTACCCAAAGTAGAAGATGATGACCTACCGACCTAGAATCCTGGTCTGTTCTGTTGAACATGCCTAAATTGTTGCTGTTGCGGTCGATGTTGCTGTTGATGTTGTGGCCCCCGATAAGTTGTTCGTTGCTGAGGCATTAGTCCCTGAGTTGTATTGGAAGTGGATCCCCTCTAGAAGCCACGATTTCCTGGCATATGTCTGGCTGGTGTCTGATGCTACTGTGCACCAGATGATACTTGCCCTACTGGTCTTGTTGGAGTCGTGGTCTGACCCTCACTGATAAGCTCCTCCTTTACTATGAGGGCCTTCTGGATGACATCATGCAAGGTTTGAGGCATCAAAATCCTGACCTTTGCATGTATGTTGTCGTTAAGGCTGAACACAAACTTGTTTACCTTAAGTTTCTTAGTGTTAAGGTGCAGAGCATACCGGAGAAGCTCCATAAAATGGGCCTCATACTTGGACACTGTACGACTGCCCTGTCGTAAGCCATTGAACTCATTGAGTTGATGCTCAATGAATTCCTCTGAAAGCTAGCTCTCTCGGAACCATTCCTTGAATAGTTCCCATGACACATCTTCGATGACCACATTCAAGTGCGGTAGGAGCATCTTCCACCATAGAAGAGTGCTCCTCTTCAGTTGAAAGACCACCATGAGGACCTTCATGTTGGAGGTATAATCACGAAGTGCGAAGCACATCACCATGTTCTCCAACCATGCCTTGGTGGCTACGCCATCTAGAGCACCAAAGAACTCGGCAAATTTGACCTTCTCGAGTTCACGGTGAATGCTACAAGTACCGACCGGAGCATGCAATGGAACCTCAAAGGGTGTCGACACCCTGGCCTCATCTATGTCCAAATGACTGATCAGTGCCTCAGACATGCACTGAAAATATCTCATCATTCCGACTATATCACCAACTGCTATCTGATCCTGTCTCAGAACCTGCTCATCTCCCTAGGGGTTAGACCCCTTAGGCATGGATTCTACTGGAGTCGTTGTGCCTCCTCCCCTAACACCCCATCGTCTGCCTCTGTGGAATCTCCTAACCATGAGTACTTGCACGAATACAAGTCAACTCATTTAGTAACATTATAATCAAATCATATCAACAAAATTCGTAGCGATCCAAAGTCGCGGGTTGAACCCACTCTGATACCACATGAAACATCCCCCTCTGGTATGACTCCTACAATGTACAACTGGTAAAATCACGCTTTAATTTTTTTTATTTTTTTTTGTGTGTGGGTGTATGAAGGTAATAATGGCATTATACTCAAAAACGCAACACAACGATGAACACAACACATGCGACTCATGCAACAACAACATAACAACCTAACATAAAAGCACAGGAAGCACCTGGAAGAAAAGTACAACACTCAACCGATGGAGAATAAGAACGACTACCTGTCCATCCTACCCTGCAATGTTTAGGACCTCCAGGACACATAAGCAACACTCAAGCCCAGGTTCCCATCAATTTTGACCATTTAAGGTCTCAGGGCTAGCGACTGTTCTGAAGAACAAGGAGGTGTCTACATCCCACCCAACACAAGCAGGCCAAGCCTACCAAGCTAAGGACAATCATTCGAACAACCTAACACATCCAAAATTAGTTGCACAAGTAACTAGAACCCCTCAGTGAGAAACCAAGCATGTCAAATGTTTACAAACCAAGTAAAAACATTAATTGTAATGAGAAACAACACCCTCCATGAGATGTGAAAGATAAAAATGACTTCATCAATATCCTGATCAATCGTCAAGTCAATCTAGTCAATAATTACAATCTATTTTAATCATATCTCAGGATCCCAACTTAGCATGTCTAAAATGTAGTATGACATTAAGCTACAATTTAAATTAGCCTTAAAACCAATCCATTTGCGCAATCTTAAATTACAAATTTTCATCAAGGTACCATCTAATTCAACATTAAATGGACATCAATAAGCAAGTCTGAACTTCGACTTGGCTAATAATTAAAAATATAATTAATCATTAATTTTAATCTAACTAGCTTGTCTAAATTATAAATTAGCCATTAATTTGCCATCAAGTAGACATTTAAATACAACCCATTTAGAAAAGTTAAAAATGTGTAATCCAATCTTTACTCACCAATCAAATTTAAATCATTAACACATCCTTTAGGGTCACATCTATTTTAATCCAAATCTACATCCAACTAGCCATTAATCTTGACAACAATAGTAAGAATCTTAAAGTAGAATGCTACGATTAAAATAAATGATAAGGTAAATAACAAGGCATTTAACATAAAGCCAATAACAAGTAATTTAATAACAATTAACCTAGCATTTAGCATGAATCAAATAACAAGGCATTAAAATAAATAATAAAGCAAATAACAAGGAATTTAATGACAAGGCATTTAATAACAAATAACCTCGCATTTAACATGAAGCAAATAACAAGGCATTAAAACAATAATAAAGCAGATAACAAGGAATTTAATAATGTTCACTGCGAGGTAAACGTAAATTCTCAGGGCATAAACACCGAGGATTTAGTTGGCTATCCAGAACTGACGTCATTACAGGTTAAGGGCGCAGTCAACAAATTTGAACTCGAGGCCAAACGACTGCAACACAACCCACCATTAAAGGCGATCTGGGGGGTGGCGAATGGCTGGAAAAACGCAGGTACAGGAAGCCTGAGAACCACGAGTTAAGGGAGAAATCGCAGTACCCAGACCTCTGCAAAGTCAAGGAAATTATGACACACAAATTTAAGGGTCAACCTGTCACTAAGCTGAGGTTGAGGGAAGGGATCATGGAGTGACCTTCAAGCTATTTGGGTTAAATCGTAGAGGTAATAAATGAGAGGTAGGTTTTAATGGAGGACGACAAAAAAAAAACATAGAGGCCAACGCAAACTTACCCCACGCCAATCTAACTCTGGAAACTACCTTCACTGTCAAGAATTTATTCTACACAACTAAAGGAACAACGTGCAGTTACACAAGTTAAAACTCGCAGTAAAAAGAAGCAAGATCTACTCCAATCGCTGGAATACGATAATTTCGTGGTAAATGACCGGGGAAAGCACTGGAATTTCTGTGAAAAAAATGTGGGTGATTTTAGTGGAAAAACACACTAATAGAATGCTTTAAATTTAGTGATAAGATGCATTGTATATAATGATAAAGAACACTTTAAATTCGATGATAAACACACACAGATATATGCTCAAAGACGCTAGTCTACACCGTCAATTTCATAGAGATACTAATAATGAATAAAACATTTTTCTAAGGTTATTTCTTAAAGATGCCATCTAAAGACCAGAGTATAATTTTGCCCACTAAATACAGTAAATTTCAGAGAAAATTTAATCACTGGTCAACAGGATGACAAGCACAAAGCTAAATATCCATCCATACATAAACATAGTGTAAATTTTATCCATCACTCCAAAAACGTAGTCAGGAATGTAAAAATGCACAGAACAGTAAGAGAAGTGCAAGGATCGAATGGGGATCCATTGAAAGGGTCAGAGAGACTTTATCTACCAACACAGAGAATTTCCAGCAAGGTAAAAAAAAAAACGTACAGTGGGAAGAAAGGCTACAACAACAACAAAATTTTAGGGTTAGTAAAACACATCAAGGCGTAAGACAACAAACTTCCAAGGATAACAACAGAGGTAGACGACAGATAGGTTCGTCCTTGTCTTCATCATCCTTGCACATAAAAGCAGGGCATTCAGATCCATAGGTATTTTAATGCTAAGCCGACGACCATAGATCCGGCTCCTGGCCGAATTCTCAAGCGAGGACTGGTGGCCAAGGGACAAAGGATAAACAACCACAAAGGTCAAAATCAACACAACAAGGTGGTCAAGACGTGTGGGGAAAAGAAGGCCATGGGAGACAACAACCATTGAGCTAGGCTAAGAAAAATTTCCATCATCAACTTAAAAGACATGAGTTTACTTTTCCAATAAATAATGATATCCAAGCATAAGTCCAAACAAAAATGAAGAGAGCATATCGTTGCATTATTTCTCGCTCTGAATGACATCCCGCGCGCTCTGTGCCACTTTCGCTTGCCGACCGATGAGACTTCACCGGTACCTCTGAGCCAATTATAGGGGTACTCTTTTTCCCCCTTAGCCCCCCGAGCCGCAAAGTTACCACATACACCCTATCCAGATATTTCGACTAGCTCCCAGCTCGCCTCACAAGGCTGAGCTACCACTCCTCATCGAGTTGGGTATCTCGACTCCCACAAGTTAAATCAGTCAAGTAGATATTTCTGCAGCGTAACATTACGCAAATAGAAGATGATCCTTCATCCTTCTCCTGCCTTCATTATATAGAGTTTTTAACTTCCTTTCTTTCCTAGAGTCTTATTTAATTAAAGTTTTTAAAAAAAAAATCTTAAAAAAAATTCTTTGTACGAGTGTCCCCCATCCCCGACATTCCTCCATAAATTAATTTCTTTAATTAATTAATTATCTTTATTTCCCTCACCCACCTAGAGTTACTCCTAGAATCACTCCTAGGTGTCCCCAAATTCTCTTACACGATTTAATGGCTTTCCCTATTATTAAATTGCTAATTCAGTTTAAATTAGAAATCTCTTAAATGGTAGATTTTTTACTAAGTTTGACTTTCCATTTTTTCCCTTATGTTCCCCTTTTTCCCTTTTTATGTTTACCTTTTTTCCTAGTTTCCTAATATTTTAGATTTTCCCTCTTTCCCCTTTTTACTTAGAACTAAAAAAGGCAAGTGTGGAAGTTAACCCTTTTCCCTTTTCTCATTTAATTAGTATATTTTAAATTATCAAAGTAAGAAAACAATTAATTCCCTTTTTAAATTTTAATCCAACATTTTTTTTTTTTTTTGAAACAATTAATTTCTTACTCCCTTCATGTTACAAGATTTAACAAAGATCATAATTATTATTTAAATGGTTATTATTATTATTATTATTATTATTATTTTTTATAGAGAGATAAAATTTTACCACTAGCATAGTTTAGACTTAAACCTTAAATTTTCGTGATGGGTGACATTTTATTACGGAAAATGTTTTAAATTTTCTTAACACGTTATTCATCCTAAGCCCATCTAGGTTTATTCCTCTATCATCAACAACGTGACGTGCTCTTAGGGACGCACTAGGTGCTCCAAGGGTTCCACTCGCCTTAATCTATTTCCCTTACGCGACGTGCCCTTAAGAATGAACTACGTGCTCCAAGGGTGCCACTCGCCTCTTGAATGACTTGGTAGACATAAAAAAAAAACCTGGAGTAAAAAATCTTCCAGGTGAACTTGTGGGAGACTAAGGGCCTCTAAGGAATAAGGCCTCTGCCTTATTGCATACCCCTTAGAATCATCGTGAGCAACTGTCGCAGTCTGCCCTCATGACATCGTGGGTCTTCTCGAACTAGGTAATCATTAACCTAAAGTTCGAGCTACAGCGGGAGTGCTAGTAGGCTGTGGCAGGGATGTTGTCCAAACCTCTCCCTCAACATCTCTGGTAGTCATGCGTGACCCCTTTACTCCACATGTGAGTTTGGTCGGCAAGCTATTATCGGCCTGCATCATCAACAAATAATGTCAGAATAAATCCATATCATATGATCTAATAAGATGCACTAATATCACAGCAAAACAATCCAACCCCAATGGTATACTGCTTGACTCGATCCAGAGTCCAAAGGGTTTCATCGATGCCTCAGCATCCTCGAGGTCCAAAATCCGGCATACTCAGTAAACCGAGTCAATAACACATGTCTATGTCAATGGAATAAAACAACATGTCATCAACCCATAACTCCTCATAATCAAAACCAAAAGTTTTAATAGGATAATAAGCCGGATCACTTGGGAGCAAGTTTCCTCAAGGAATAAGTTCACTCAGTGTGCCTGAGCGGGATGTTACAATATATATATATATATATATATTGCTTTTATTTTTTTGTTTTTTTTTCAAAAAGATAAAATTTTACCACTAGCATAATTTATACCTAGACCTTAAATTTTCATGCTCGACGACATTTTATTATGGAAATTGTTTTAAAAATTATTATCATGTTATTCATCCTAAGGCCATCTAGGCTCATTCATTTATCATTAACAACACGATGTTCCCTTCAAATTCACTAGGTGCTCCAAGGGTGCCAGTCGCCTTATTTATTCCCTTGCTCGATGTACTCTTCAGGACGCACTACGTGCTCCAAGGGTGCCACTTGTCTCTTTCTATTTTTCTTTCACAACATGCCCTTCAGGATGCACCACGTGCTCCAAGGGTTCGACTCGCCTCTTGACTGACTTGGTAGACATAAAAAACCCCTGTGGTCAATACTCTGCCACGTGAACTTGTGGGAGACTAAGGGACTCTAAGGAATAAGGTCCTTGCCTTATTGCGTGCCCCTGAGAATCATTGTGAGCGACTGTCACAGTCTTCCCTCATGAAATCATGGGGTCCTCTTGAACTAGGTAAATGTTAACCTACAGTTCGATCCACGACGTGAGTGCTAGTAGGCTGTGGTAGGTCTATTGTCCACACCTCTACCTCAACTTCTCTGGTAGTCTTGAGTGACCCCTTTACTCCAGATGTGAGTCTGGTCTCCAAGCTATCGTCAGTGTGCATCATCAATGAATCATGTCAGAATATATCCATATTATATCATCTAATGAGATGCACTAATATCACCTATAAAACAAGCAAACCCCAATGGTACACTCCCCGACTCGATCCAGGGTCCAAGGGATTCCATCGATGCCTCTGCATCCTCGAGGTCCAATATCCTACACACTCAGTAAAACCCAGTCAATAACACCTGTTTATGTCAATGCAGTAAAGAAACAAGTCATCAACGCATAATGCCTCATAATCAAAATCAATGTTTTAATAACATAAAATTCAGATCACTTGCAAGCAAGTGTCCTCAAAGAATAAGTTCTCTTAGTGCACAAGAGGGGGATGTTACATACAACCCCTCTTGGTATAAATTCATCCCTAAGTTTTATAGTAAAAATTTTGAAATAAAGTGTATCACAATATCATAAGTCTATCTATCAAACAAAAATGGAAACTCCTAGCGCATATCATATGCGTCCTCCCAGGTCACTGAGTGTGGACTATCGTTGTCCCACTGGACCTTGAACTTCTCTACCATTGGACACTGTAGCTGTCCCATGCGATTATCCAATATGTGGATCGACTCAGCCGTGAGTGCCCCCTCATCCTATACCTCGAAGGAACTCATGTCAATAACATGTGTAGGATCACTAATATAATTTCTCAAAACACATACGTGAAAAAAATCATACATACGCCTCAAGGAATGAAGCAAGGCTATTCGATAGGCCATGGGCCCCTTTTTGTACATGATATCGAAGGGTCCCATGAACCTAGGAGAGAGTTTAGCTCCCTTTCCAAACTTGATTGAACTCTTATGTTGTTTAATCTGCAAGAAGACTCGATTGCCAACCTCGGAACTACAGTCGACACGGTGTGCATCGACATAACTCTTATGTCGATACTACGCTTCTTTAATCCTTTGTATTATTGCTTTCATTTTCTCTTCCATTTCTTGGATCGCTTCTGGTCCCACCAGGACCCTATCCTGAAGTGGATCCCAACTCAAAGGAATCTAACACGGTTTCCCGTAAAGAAACTCGAAAGGTTCCATCTTAATGGTTCTTTGGTAACGAGTGGCAAGAATTCTTCCCAACACTTTTTTTGGTCCATCACGTACTTGCATAACATGTCCTCCAACATTTGGTTCATTCGTTTGGTCTGCCCATCCGTCTCCGGGTGATACGTCATACTGAATTTAGGTTGGGTTCCCAAGGCCTCTTGGAAACTCGTCCAAAATCATCCAGTAAACATCGATTCACGATCATATATAATCATCTTAGGCATGCCATGCAGCCTCACAATATCACATATGAAAACTCTAGCTATGTCAGGTGCCTAATAAGTCGTACACACAGGAATAAAGTGAGCACTATTTGTTGGAGTCTCTACTACTACGAAAATCGAGTCGTGTCTCCTTGCCGTAAGTGTCAATCCCACAATAAAATCCATAGAAATAACCTCCCATTTTGATTCTGGAATAGTGTGTGGTTGTAGTAATCCTGTTGGGTGTCTATGTTCAACCTTTACCTACTAACATTCTAGACATTTGGCCACATAGTTGACTGTCTCCCTTCATTCCCTTCAAGAAGAATAAGGGCTTAAGGTCCGCCCTCATCTTCATGACTCTCGGGTGAGCCATGTAGACGGCTCTATGAGCCTCGCTTAGGATCAACATCCTCAACTTGTCATTCAACTATACATGAATCCTATTTCCTATTTTTAAACCTCAATAATCCATCGTCGTCAAACGTAAATCCTTCAGATTTTGGTACCATCATTGTGTTTTGTTCGACAAAACCCTCGACCTCCTTTCACCAATCATCGTCATGCTATAAGCTTAGAATCATTTCACGAATATTTGTCTCAAGTGGCCACATAAAATGAAAATAACAACAATTAAATGAAACAAAAATGACAACAAAATATTTAAAGTATATAACTCCAATAAAATTGAGGAGGTTGTTCTCCAAAATTGAATTTAGAAATCACATTTTTTCATGAGAGTTAAAGTATATAATTCTGACGTCAAAATTATGATTTTAGATGGAGTTTTACTTGTGAGGTTGTGCATAAGAGTTATGGTAACAAATCGGTATTCTATTATAAATCTAGTCTGTCCATTCCATTGAATATGTCTAAATCATCCCCAAAATGACCCTCAAACCTCCTTTCCTTGTTTTCCATGTTCTCAGTACCCCTCCTCACTACGTAGCTACTTCCTCTGTATCTTTTCATGTAAGGAAGAAACAATCATATTATTTTCTTACTCGGTGCAATCAAGAGAATACTTTTATTGGTTACTTGGATTGGTTACTGAGAAATGGAAAAGAGAATAACATCTGCACGATTGGTAATATTGATTTCCTTGCTTATGGTGGTCACCATGGTTAGTGAAAGTTCGGCTTCTAGGCCACTGCAATTTAAATTTGTATTTCGGGGAAATGTAGTGGAAAGTAGTAATAATAATAAGATGAAGAATGGCTTGTTAGAAGCACTTAGGGGTCCTGTAACTCCATCAGGCCCGTCTGATTGTCAAAACTACAAGTCTCCCAACATGGGAGGGGGAGGGTCGAGTCAACCTGCATGATCAGATAGCACTAACAGGCTTGCCAAATTGAAATTCTTTTATATTTATGCTGTTATTGTCATTGTCCATGACTAACTCATATACATTACATATGTTCGAATAATCTTTATTAATCCTTGTTCTCACTGAATCAAATACATTACATTTGTCATATTTCAATTTTCATTGTAGTCCATGTTGTTTGATAAGATTGATACCATCATCAACTAATTGTTTAAATTCAAGCAACTTGTTTTTGCAACTTGTTTTTTTCAAGTGTCATATCACAAAAAGTTAATACATTGATTTTTTTCTCTAGATATATCTTTAAAAATTAAAGAATCAAATTATTTTGGAATGTATAATTAAAAATAATAAACCAAGTCATTTAATAATGCACTAGTGTTGATTGAAAATAGATACTTGTAAGAACCATTTGCTATTACATAGAACTGGCTGTGAATAATATTTCTATTATATTACTCATATATCTTATTTTGAGAACTAAATTGAGATTTAATATACTTTAAATTATTGAATAAATTGGGATTTAATAACATGTTTTAAATTATTGGATACATATATAGGTATCAATGCGAGTATGTTTAAAAGTGTATGTTTAAAAGTTTTGTTTTTTGATATGGAGTTTCTATCGATTAAAGAATTTTTGAAGATAACTATTCTCAATATGGTTTTTTATTGAATTAAAGAACTTTTCAAATTAATTATTTTCAATGTAGAGTTTTTTTCAATTAATTTTTTTTTGGATTATATATAAATAATGACGGATGAGTTTGTGCTTGAAACTTTTTTTATGGTAAATACTTTTCAATTGACATTGTTATGTATAATGCTAAATTCAATAGATGAATTTGTAAAACAAAACTATATTGAAAAATTCATATAGATAGAATTCAATATTCATTTACAAAATTTACCTCAAAATTAGTCCATAGATTTCGCACTACTCCATTTTCACATATCTATTTTTTATTTTAAAAAAATAGTCTAATACAAAAGTTGCAACTATGACATAACCAGCACAATCTCTTTTAGAAGTTATGTTAATAGGAAAATATAAAAACTAATAATTAATATAGCTAAAATATTTGGTGATTCTAAAAATTTATCAAAATTATAAATTATATTGGATTTGGTAGTAAATAAGATTTTGTGATTGTAAAGATTAATTGAGTCATAAAATTAGTAAACTATAAATTTGATACACATTTAATAAGAAAAACGAAAAAATACTAAATCATATATATATATATATATAAACTTATGATTATGATTATGATTGACATTTAAATATTGTGGATGCATAACAAAATATAACAATAAATTAGAAATATAATGAAGAAAAATAATGAATTGGAATATAGATTTATATATAGTGAGACAAAAATAATAATTAATATAAGTAAAATATTCTATGATTGCAAGGAATTTTTAGATTATATATTATCTTGGATTTTGTAGTAAAGAAGTCTTTGTGATTGTTGTAGTGCCCATATCATTCTAAGGATTAATTTAATTTCATACACAATTCATTTTCTAAACGGAGATAATGATTTCAGAGCATATATTTATTTTCTCAACAACAATTTCGGTAATTTAGATTTATCACAGGGTAATAACTTTCTGGTAAAAATGAGATAAATGCATAACTTGACAAGTACCTGATACTGATGCTACTTTCTGCTGCCTTGCTGCATCTCCTCCTGCTGATACACAGATTAACCCTGCCACAAACGAGCAAATAACTGCCCAAAACTACTGTCCTCCCTGCCAACTAGGAAAACTACCTAGCTCCAGGATATCTACGGATATCGTGGCCCTCCGTGCCCAAAACCTTCAGCAACTCGGTGCCTCCCTAGATCAAGCCACAGTTCAGAACACTCTGTTCCTTGCTTACAGCAAGCCAACAGTCCACAAAATACCACAGGCTCATAGCCAATTATCACAGTGCGCAGAATCTATCTTCTTTCGGCAAATACAGTGGTCCTAAGATCACAGCCCCGCAACATCCATCCCCGCCGAATGGACTGCACATCCCCCTCTTCCCATCCCTTATTCCTCCCTTCCGCCTCACGCAGAAACTCTACCACCAACCCCCTCCACGCGTCCTCCGACCTACGTCCCCCCAATAAATTTTATTGCCTCGGGATTTATGGGCTCCCGCACCCTGCATACGCAACCCTGTGCATACGTAACTCTGTTGTTATCTCCATTCTTACTGACTGTCTTTTAAATTGGTTTATCAGATCATTGAATGCAGTCTGCAATCAATGTTATTTTATTAATTGTAATTCTTTCTTAATTAAATCTTGCTTAATAATATTTAATCATTTATCAGTTTAGGGGCGTTACATACACCTACCCTTCAAGAAACTTCGTCCC